>JAMKCH010075691.1:0-44412 GCA_023653785.1 Ophioderma brevispina
AATGCTGGAGATGCCTGGAAAAGGGGGTCTTCAAGGGCCACATAGATACCCATACCACCTTTCAGGTTCAGTGCCCCCCTATTATAAGTAGAAACATGCCTTTGCAAAAATCAGACAGATTGATTGTGGAATCTTACTTATATATGCAATCAAGTCATGAACTTGCATGTCATAGTGCCCCCTATTGCTCAACTTCCATAGAAATGTGTGTTTTAAACTACATTTTTAATGTGTGATTCCTGGATTCCAAATTCTTTCAGTAATATTACTTTCAAAATGTGCTCATACACAGGGTACACAAGTGAATATAAACTAATATAAACCAAATTTAGTATCAAGTACAGGTGGTAGCACAATTTGTGTGTACTTGGTATTATTTGATTCTGGTGCTGTCAAACTAAAGAAGACTTTAACTGTTGTCTAAAAATCTTTCACCTTACCAAGGTGTCTTGAGGGAAAAAGTTTTATATTTCACTATCAAACTACTTAGTCTTGTGTAAGCCACCCAACAATGTGAATAAGCCATATTAAAGGTGACAATGCAACAGAGATTTGAGGCCATCCAGGTAAGGTGTCATATGTAGTGATTCATATCAGATTAGACACTCTAAAGAGTTCTTACCTTGTATTTTTTGGTATACAAATGTCTTAAAAGTGAAAACCCAAAAGGTGATTTTATATGCTTATATCAATATACAACATAGGCCAACTGTTTTATTTGCTCCGATATATTAAATTAGAAAGTTCACAATTTTGTACCAAAGAAATATTTCTCAGCTTATCCTTTCAGATGGGGATATTTTTGATAGAAAGCTTTACACAAGTGCAAAAATCAGAATTTCAGATTTTTTAGGCGACCACCTGTTATGTGAAATTATTGTTGCACCTTTAACCTGGGATGCAAAAATGTTGACCCAAACCGATAGGAAGGATCCTAGCTCAGAAATATACATCTCACAATTTTAGGATACAAATGGTGACTTTTCTTATTACAAATTGGGAAGAAATTGAATATAATCACAGGGACCAAATTTGGTTACCAGGTAATTACTGGACTCCCGTACAGAGAAGTTGCATTGTTATAAACACCACCAGATATTTCCTATGCTTAACAAATGCTTTAACTGATACTGAATACTTTGATCACAATCACCAAAAATTTAATCTAATACATCTTGCTTTACATTGGAAGTATATCACATATTGTGATGGAATTTATACATAAAACTGTAAAGGTTCACATGCGGAATTTTCAGCATGATATAAATGGCAATTTCTTGGGGAAATGAAGCACAGGCTGAGTCCATGTGAGGACTTTATTTGCTTGGTATTTGTTCCCAATTATTACAACAAGATATCAAGTAACAAAGTTGTACTTTCCAATTCACTTGTGTAGTTTTACTCTAGAGGGAGGTTTAAATTGTATCATAAAACTTCACACCAGTTCATGGTTACAGTAAACAAACCTTTACCATAAAGGTTCAGGGACCCCAGATTCTAGTGGAAGTGGTCAAATTTTGGTGTCAGAAGAACGCTACTATTTTTCTCATTTACCCTGTGAAATCTTTAGGGCTAAGGATGTTTGATTTGGATAATATTAGCGAAAAGGTGCCTCATTTTGGTCGACCAATATAATTTTACAACAGAAGTAATCTACGGGATTACAAAATCATTTTTTAGCTCTCACTTAAAAACAGTTGAAATATCGGGAAAACTTTACAGGTGGGGATTGGGGGTGAAGGCCATTCTAGTAGCAAGATGAAAAATTCATCGACTTAAATTGGGCCATCCCCCTTTAACCATAAAATATAGGTAGGCCATACTCTTCCTCTTTCATAATCCCTTGCTTTACAATACGGCTGATATACAAATGTGAAAATATTCTACTTGTGTTAGAATATTTTCACATTATCCCTGTGCACCTTAGCCCTATTCCTAAATTAGCAACAGGTATCTCATTCCTCACTTTAAAGCTTTCCTACAACTTATAGCTTTTCAGAGGTTACTTGACTGCTCTTAACTAAAAGACTAATGCCATAAAAGACATACATAACATACCTGAGCTGCTGCCGACGAGCCCAATTCTCATAAGAAAGCTGATATTATATTTGACAAATGATCGCATATTAATGTAACATCAGGGTAAATCTGGATGTGTTATATCCTGGTTGGGGAAAAGACTGCCACTGAAACTTCACAATGCCATGGGAAGATCAGAGATATGCCTGACTGCATTCTCCCTCCTATTTAAAGGCACTACGTGATTTGGGCAAAATCAGAAAACTGAAAAAATCATAAAAAAACAATGCTAACATACCCTACATGTGTGTAGACTGAAAGCAACGTACTAAGATCGGAATCAGGCATTTAGTCAGACTGTCTGTACGACACTTCCTATAACACATAACTGAATAGGGATTCATATCTTGAATACTGCCGTTTTTCTCCTTTTCTGTCATATTTCAGTTACAACAATAACACAGGAATTCTGTAAAACTATCTTTACTTTTCAAAGGCTAATAATCTTGCAAATTTCAAATATTTTGACCTTTTGAGTGAATCACTGATAGTGGCTTTAAAACATTCCACAGAAATTTTTGGAGACGTGACGGAGGGGGTTTGAACCCTCCAAAGAAGCGTTAATGAGCAGCAAGTGAATGAAAAGTCATTTGTCAGGGTGTTATGGTGGGAAGCTGGAAAATACATGAAAGGGACTGAAGGTGGTGAAATATTAAAGTTACATGGTTGGGGAATTACAACTTGGTTTAAATTGTAAAGTTAATATTTACTTGTTTTTTATATTGAAAAAAAATGACAATTATTGAAATTAAAATACCATAAATGACAAAGTGGATTTGGTCAAGTGCCTGAAAAAAAATCGTGCAATGATAAAAAACCCCACTGAATTCAGACTGATTGTGTGAACAAAGTTTACTTAGTTGACTTAGGTGTTCTCAGAAGCCACATAATAGCTTTAATATTTGCATTTAATACATTTCATTTTTCTTCTTTTAAGTTTTTAGTTGGCAGGAAAGAAAAAAAAAAACACATTTTGGTGAAATAATTGGTGTAATTCATGAACCAAAAGAATATCAATACAGATTAAAGCCCACAAACACCCTTCAAGGTAACCTCAGCCATAGAGATTTTCATTATTTCATGCAGAGATTACATGACTGTGTAACCAAACTTTAGCCGTCCTAGAAGTGCCCACCTGCAATTAAAACCTAATAAAATCCTGCATTTCGCATATCCTTTTCAACTGAAAAAAGCCAATCATTTTCATTCTAGATTTTTTTTCCTTTTCTTTTGAGGGAATTTATTTCTTTAGAAAGAGAGACTTGGCTTTTGCTATTGTCTTATTTAACTAATAAAACTGCTGGTGATTTTTGTGTCTTGTTGGTCATGCTTGTTGGACATGCTTGCTATTGGGGGGTAAACCAAAAAAAAGGGTGCAAAAATTGGAAGTATATTCCCTGACCTGATTAGTTGATCTTTCTCCACTGGTATGTCCTGCACCTTAGTGGAAATTATATCTTCTGTGTGGTTTTCATAGGAAAGGGAAGGCGACATTTTAAAATAATCATTAAAATATTTGGATATTACAATGATCATTTTGCTATACCAATCTTCAACATAATTTTGCAGTTCTCGGCTTACGTGCTCACTATATTCAAAGAATATCAGCTGTGCTGCTCCATAAAAAAACTTAACATTTTAGTGACACTACATCACTCACAACGGATTGCAAAGTGTTCCCTGCCCAGCTATGCTGGCTGCCACAAAAAGCAGTACAAAAGGGTGGGTTCATGTTTCATCAACAGACGTTTTGTCACGCTAGCCTTCAAACATGCTTTGATCACCCAATGCATAAACATACATGTTGTGTGAAGAACGTGTGAAAGACTAGGGTCGGCTGAATCCACCATTAAGGGGCAAGTAGGTTGAGATGGGATGAAAAAGCCATATCTTCTTCAATTTATGAACTGGTAACTTTTATATACCCTGGTATGCTGTGTGCTTCTTTTTGTTTTCACAATTTTCAAAAAGGCAGCTAAGAGCTCCATAATACTACACAACAAAACACATAGCCCCTTCATAGGTGTTTTCCTCTCGCAGATGCGCGGCAAACTCGTATCCTATCCCTGCAGCGCTGCCCGCAATATTGCACTCAAATGGATCACGAAACCTCATGACACCCCATGTGGATTTTTCATTACATGATCCAGAATATGATCTGGCAATGAATCACACTTGAAGCGTTGCTTTGGTTGGTATATGACCATTGCCTTAGCACAGAAGCTGCGACGACCTTCCGCATTATACGCGCTTGAGATCTCTCCTGCCAGGTGAAGCTTCCGAGTCTGGAGACACCATCGACGAACGTTCTGATTCTGGATGGTCGTAACCTTTGGCGACTCGCTTGGCAGAGCCGGGCGATTTCTGCTGTTAACCATGTTGCCGGGGGCTCCTGCTCGCTATGCGTGCTCGTGGAGTCGCTCATGTCTTCGTGGGGTCGTGTCCACCACGCAGTGAGTTTGCGTGCAGAAATGCAGAACTGCGATTGAGGAAGTCTCTGGTTTTGTTGAGGTCGATGGTCCGGCCGTAGAGCTTGGAATGCTCAGATTCTTTGCCGGAGTCTCCTGGAGACATTTGATTTTTGGAGTTGGCGGTTTGGTGTGTTTCTAGAGCTGCTTGGGAATACACGGCGGTGATGGTGGGAGTGAGCGGAGTAGGCTCTGTGATGCGGGGTTGCTTGGAGAGGCTGAGGTCATCTGTGTTGTGCCCATACATTTGCATCACACTGGTGAAAGTACTTTCCAAACCCTGTATAAGCCAATTGAAAAATGTAATATTTAAAACAAAATTGCTGCACGATTGATGCATCTTACTATCGTTTACGGAACACTCCTAATTAAGAACAAAACTGGACATATCCCATTTATGCAGGAATTCCATATGTAACCCCTTCTAAATTTTACATGTAACAAATTCTTTATTTTTTTTTTGGTTTTAGGGTTTTTCTTAGTGTTTGGCCATAAATAAAAAGAATTTGTTCATGTGGAGTTGTAAAGGGGATACAAATGGAACTCTTTCCCAAATCTGGAAAACAAATGACTGGGCTTCCCATAAATGTTTGTGAATCTTCTTTCATAGCAGCTTTTAAGAGTAGACTTTAAGGGCTGGCTGGCATAAAAAATATTTAAACATTGAAATTTAATTAACCTACACAACAAATATTTTTACTTTTTTGTTATGGTGAAAAATACCTGCAATAAATTTTTGTTTATTATTAGCAAAATCATAAATTAAATTAGAGATATCAAAGTTGTTTTCAAGTGAGTGAAAGCAATTAAAGTACAGGTTAATTTCAATATGTTTACACATATTCCTATACCAATATTTTGTATGACTGGTTGTCTGTAACAAGATTTACTATAGATAGCCCATCGCACAACTCCTTGTCTTCACACATATGTGATTTTTCACCTTATTATTATCAGCTTAGAATAATTTTTACCTTTGTATAAAATTTGATAGGGCGAAATTCTGTTTTGCCCTGACGTCAACCATTGTTATATAGTTTTCTGGTAATCGATGCACTCGATTCCATTAATTAACAAACACAGGATATGAATATTAAACGCAAATTTTAAGATTTTGTATGATGGCTGTCTGTAATAGGATTTTACTATACGTAGATTCATCTGGTGGGGTTGTTGAAAAATTCAATGAGGCGCAGGGACTTCTATTTAATCAGTTATTGTGAGCAATGTAAGGCCTGAAATACACTCTAGTGCGTTTCCATACATTTTAGTGGCAGGTGAGTGAGTTAAATGACCGGAGTGTCCTCCAAGAAAATCCGGTGTGGCACGTGCATTTGAATTCTTTTATTTTCCCGGTAGAACTAGGTTGACCCCTCTCCGACTTATTGGAATAGGTCCAAAACTCCAGGGGGACGAACGTATCAACGCGAATCGATTATATATAATGAGTTGTACAATGGGCTGTCTAGTCTCATGAATAATTAAAAAATTTGCCCTAGCATTGATATTTATAGCATCATTATTATTTAGTATTATTACTAAAGATCCCCATAATGCTTCAAAATTACACATTTTTAGTACATATAATAACTGATTAAAATAAATGCCAGACTTACATCCCCTTCAGCATGGTTTTCTTTGGACTTATCGGGTGTCTCTTCAATAACACCATTTTCAGCTGCGCCGTCTCCCCCGTTTCGTTCCAAGTTACCCTGTTCCTCTGCTAATCTCAGTATGTGACTGACATCTACAATGTTAACCACACAAGAATAAAAAAAACAGCAAATACTGGAATACACAAGATCCAGTCAGCATGTCTGGCTCAGAGTTTCCTTTGTAAAGTATTAATCTAAAAACTGTAGTTGCGATAATAATTTCTGGACTAATTTTTGGAGTACATGCATGTAAACGTAGAAGAACGGGCCGATCATTTGAGATGGCTGTGCATTACTTTGTGTGATTGATTAATTTGGTGGAAAAGTCTGTGAACTTGTACTGCTGACTTAATTTGCATTAAGAGATGCTTGCATGCCACTTGTTCAAAAAAATTACTATCCTAACTACAGTGCAACTCCCCCGCCTTAGTCTATGTAAACCCTAGCTCGAACACGTCGTAGCCCGGGCGAATACGACCCCCCAATATGGAGTGTCCAGTCACTGCCAGTCAGAGTACCTCGGACTATGTAAACCCGTACACATGGCATATAGAAAAGCCTAAGCCTAGTCCGGCGCCCATGTAAAACTTGTACACATGTCACAGTATATAGAAAAATGGTCTCAGAAATCTATTTATACCTTCCATTTATACACGAATCACTCCCGTTTATAAACGAATTACTACCGTTCGCAAGTCAACACTGCACCGCTGCCCGAATCTCCTCCAACATTAGAAATTGCTAAATACAGGAATCGCTCACTGCGTGGTGAAGCCAAGTGTCTTGTTATTTTTGGATTTCATACAACTTGATGGGCCGAACCAATTATGCAAATGAAGCACAGTAGCTTGTACTCATTGGATAAACGATGTCGCTTTATGCTGTCAATCAGGTCAGTGGTCTGGTGACTGGGTTTATTTTGTGTGTGTTCATGCACAAAGGTCACGCTTCATGAATAAATTAATCTCGATCCAGTAATATTACGTCATTGCATCGTATCTTTGATTGGCTATTAAAACTTGAATAATTCATTGTCGCCCGTATATGGAAAAACAACCCCCCGCGAAGACTTTCTCCACAAATTCGGAAAAAATTTACAAACTGGCCAAGACACTTCGCTGAGCAGGAAATTCGTCTGCACGTGCAGCGTCACTCGTCTTTTCAATTGCGTTACCGAATAACAATGAAGACCGTAGCACTGCACTGGCATTGTTGTTTGGTGGGATTCTCAGCCGAGTTTGGATTTTAATACCAGTAATAGGCTATGATTTCAACAGTTTGCTAGTGAATTCAAGCGAAGCGTCTTGACCAAGACTACCCCCTGGCAAGATGGCAGTCTAGAACATGACCTCAGATGACCTTTGACCTAGGTCCATGACCTTTGACATCATCCACACATGAAGGGACCCCTATTGCACCGGTAGACATTTCATATAGAAGTCCCATGTGGATGCAAATGAGGTATTACAATTGATTCTGTCATGCGCCGTATGACGTTGTGCAGTAGCGCTTGACGGAATGAATGGCAATACCTTATTTGCATCCATGGGACTTCTACATGAACGTCTACCATTGCACCTTAACCCCAAGTCTGGTGTAAATTGGACTTGAACTTTTCGAAGGAGATGTGAAAAACGAAAACCTAACCAACTGGAACACACACACATACACATACATACATACAGACTGTGTGCTATCACAAAATCCCCCTACTGCTTTTCAAGCCAGGGGGATAAAAATAGTTTCTCTTAGCCTGTCTTTTGATCAATGTGTCTATTCCAATTTAAGTTGCTAGCAAGTTCTACATCTAAGTATGAGTGTGAGTCTGTTTCCTTGAGTCTTCTCTTTTCTGGAAGGTACCCAACTTGCAAGAAATATATTCTTGAAAAGATTACCTCAGCATCAGGGGAAAACTAGATTTTTCTCTTTGAAAAAAGTCTGAGCCACCCCAAAAAATGTAGGTAAACTAAAAGAATAAAAATAGGCAATTTCTGGAAGGTACCCAACTTGCAAGAAATTTATTCTTGAAAAGATTAACTCAGTATCAGGAGAAAACTAGATGATTATCTTAAATTTCTGGCACACTTTTGGACTCTTCTATGTATATAAAATTGATACACATCTTGATCAAGTGATCATATTAAAGAGACACTGGCACATTTGAAAAATAGTGCACCCTCAAAATTGTTCAAAATTGATATTTTTGCATTGTTGTAAAGCTTTTATATACATTAGCCCCCACCTGAAACGATTAAGACCAAACCAGCGCCCTTATGGGTGAACAGAACGATTTCATAATAATTTGACTACGGCAACATTTATTCAGCAGATGACAAAAATTTTGTTTAACACAAGAAAACACGCCAGAGTTGATTCCCACAGCATGAACCCTGTGAGCTTTGTGGTTTTAATATCAATGAGTATGAGTCTATGAAATTCATGTAATAGACACATTTGTTGATTAAAGTTATGGTAATTTAAAGTTAGCCTACAAATTACCTGGATTCCATGTCTTTAGCCTCTATTAAATGTCCTTATCTGTTTTTGGGTATGTTAGTTTTATGCATAAAATATATCTCTATTTTTTCAATTGACTAGACTATCATTTGCGAGCAAATTGAAGAAATTTCATATTTTGTGAAAATGTGCCAGTGCCACTTAACAATGATAACATAGGACTATGCATAATACTGTTCTCTAATTACACCCTTACCTGCACTCCTCACTGGAGTAGCATTTTTTCTCTTCCTGGTTTCTTTGTCTGTCTCGTCATGTTCAGACCCAGCCTCTGGTGACATAGGGTTGTCCAGGATTTGTACCCCTGACATGTCTTCTGGTACCATGAGGGCACCGTCATAGTAAACTACATCTACATCCTGAAGTTCATTCTGAGTTGCTCCTACCTAAAAAACATACCAACGAAACAAAACAGAATATGTGTTTAACTGCACTTCAGTAAAAATTTGAAATATTTAAAGATGTTAACAATATCCACGACATGACGACATGTCTTCTGGTACCATGAGTGCGCCATCATAATAAACTACATCTACATCCTGAAGTTCATTCTGAGTTGCTCCTACCTAAAAAAACATACCAACGACACAAAACCGAAATGTGTTCAACTGCACTTCAGTAAAAATTTGAAATATTTAAAGATGTTAACAATATCCATGACATGACTTTGAAATATTCTGTACTGTGTTGTCAAACAAATCTAAACATGCGAATAATGGCTTGAGGCTCAAATCCTGTTTTCAAAAAAAAAAAAAAAAAAAATTGAAGAAATCTCCTCCTTTTAAAATATTTGTTTTGCCCTCAAGCCTTGTTGATTAACTTACATTCCCAATTTATACCAAAGAATCATGAAAAAAGTTTTCTTGCCACTACAAGTTTACCCATTTCTGACCAAAAATAACCAGTGGTTCAATTGTGACTCTTACCCATGACTGGATTAATATCAGTTTGGGAGTGACGTTGATATTGTAATCAATATAACAATTATTTTAATGTTCAGCCCGGCCGTTTAATTTCTGCCCGGCCGTTATGAAAGAGTGCCATCTCCAGTACAAATTCCAGTTGGAACGGCCCATCAGACACCTTCATTAGAAAGAAACCTCGTAAAATCTTTCACAGAGTGTGAGGTATGGTTTCATATGAAATCATCTAATGGGCTGTTGCAACTGAAATTCATACTCCCCTGTGGATGACATTATTAAAATCTTCCACAGAGGGAGTATGGGTTCAAATGGCACAGCCCAATTTATACAGTATGTAACTTCTTTCTGTCCTTTGAAAAACTGTACTTTCACTGTGAACATGACTGACTGGTGAATACTAAGATAATGTTAATTGACATTATCTACATTATGCATCAATGGAGTTGAATCAAAACCCAAATAAAAATAGACACTGTAAGCTTCACTTGGATGTATCAAAATAACCCAGAGGGGATCATAACACTAAGGCATGTGCCAAATAGCTGTCAAAAGACCCTGGTTTATTATCATTGGTCTGCTCTTATCCCTGTTCAATGTCAAAATAGATTGATTTCTAAGAAAACCCAACTTAAAAAAAAAGAGCTTTCAAAAGTAATGTTTTCACGAGGGCTCCACATAAGAAACATGTGATTATACTTAGTCTTATTTTTATTTGCGTCGCTTTATTAAAAGTTTTAGATGATTCTATTCATTCTGAGAAGCTGTATGCTCTATCCAGGAAAATCAATACAGCTTTTATGTGGCATGGATTGAGGCTAAGTTTTTGCATGGCCTCACCCACTATTGAGTTTGCCAATCATAACTTTAAATCTGTTCATTGATGTGAACCAGTGACCTATATCGATGTTCAATAAAGAAATGTGTGGTATTCGCCTCTTGATGTGAAAGTGATGTCGCTTAGATTGAATTATACTGATTTAGTGACAAAAGCACCAATATTTGTTAAATAAAGATATACCAGTTCACATACTATAATAAATCTTGATAATCATCATGCATTACATTTACTGAAATTTATTTGCAAATAATAGAATAATTTCACTTAAAGGCACTATCAGTGATTTGTCAAATCAGAAAATCGAAAAAATCATCAAAAATCAGATTTTTGCATGTTTGTAACAAGTACAGGTATCCTAACACACCCTGCAAATGATAGGACCAGAAGTGACCTAATAAGGACAAAATCGAAAATTTTAGAGATTACTGTCTGTACGGACACTTACTACAATATGTAATTTAATGGAGAATTGTTGGAGAACACTGCCATTTTCTTCTCTTTTCCGTTAATTATTCAGTTGGAAGAAGTAACTTATGAGCATTCTACAGACTTATCCTTCACTTTTAGGCTATTCCTGCAAATTTCAAATATTTTGAATCTTTCAGATAAATCACTGATAGTGTCTTTAATTATAGTGTCTTTAATTATGTATCTACTCCACTACATTGTCAGCTTTTTAAATTTCGGTATCAACACAACACATTGTAAAGGATTACAATGAGAATTGGTCAAAATCCAAGTATGAAACATGTTGTTGAATTTGGCAGCATCATTTTAGCCAGATACTTCCCAGCATACTCACAAAGACAGTATTGATACTGCATACGTGTATGCATGGAATGCATTTTTATAATGTAGGAAGTGCTTGTATTAGTAGAATTTTGTTGGTGGTGGAAGAAAAAAAAAGTGAAAATAATATGTAAATTCCAAAATAAATCCTGTACAAACTCAAATTCTGGAAAGTTTCCATAACTTTGTAATCCAAGTGCAAATTATGGTTATTTATTTTTTACATCTAACCCCACTTTAAATAGCTGTAAACTTGGAACCAAAACAATCTACTATCTAATGGGGTCACTTGTTGTGTATGTCTGTGTTAAAACCTGAACATTAACAAGGTTTAACAGTTACTGACTGGCTCAGCTTGATTGTACCACAACAATATATATATTGATGAAGTGTAGCAGCAATATTATGCCACCTGCCTATTTAGTACTTAATTCACAATTGTAGTAATAATATTGTACAAAATTTTGAGTTAATACAAATTTTGCAAATTGAAACATCACTAAATTCATACAAAATACAATGTCTCACAAAATTAGGTTGTTCTAAGACATCTGATACAGCCACTGACATGTTTCTAAATTTGCACACTTTTAAGATGCTTCCCTGAGAGTGACTCTTTGCTTGTAAGCTGACCCACACCAAATACAGATAGGTTCGCTTGTGTTTGTGCGTCTGTAAGTGCGACACCAGGGCACTCGGCTGCGAGCCTCTGTATGAGCACATGGACACCTGTGCGGCGCTCATCTGAGTGCGTTTTGATGTGGCGTGTATTTTTCCCCGCTGGGAGAAGGCAAAGCCGCAGATGTGACACTTATGTGGACGGTCTCCTGGAAGAAATGGAGTGAAAACACACCTGAAACAAATGTGCCAGGACTGTTGTCTATGTACCAATTTCAACCTAAATGATGTGACAAGCTAGTATTATCTGACCCCATTACGCTTTAGTGACCGGGGGAAGATTTTTTTGAGAATATGTATTAATTACTTGCACTTGATCGGTTGTAAAAATGTAGACCACCTACAGAGAACATTTCGAAAGTGTATTGGACAAACAGATAAAAGAAACTGTTAACTTTGTTTGTGAACTTGCCCGCTATCGTATTCGTTCCTACAGAAACTGTCTTTGTTTTCTGTGAACGTTGGCAAGAAAGAAATACTAAATCATCATCTTATACATAAAACGGCATATTCGGCCTACTCACTTCAGGTGTAATCTATATTATTGGTAAGCATTCCAAAGATGCAAAAAAACCTGGGTTTGAAAAAAATTGGGGTTGGCTTCTTTCTGGAAATGTCCCATGTCTCTTTAGATACTACAATTTGGTAACAATTTTCACATTTCGACATTTTAAGAATCATGTAATTTGACACAATTCTTCCATGGCATGTTAATGACTATCAAGCTGAAAGTATTACATAATTAACTGGTTTAGAGTTTCAATGTTTGATATCTCTATACTAGCTAGGTCAGCATTGGATGGTGGAATTTGAGAATCTCTACACCTCCAGAAAGCTCGCGGGACGCAGAGCCTTTTTAGTCTTGCAGTCACTAAGTTAGGAGACCCTGCTTTATTCATACCTGCACCCAAACTTAAGAGGATTTATTTTTTATCTGCTGGCCATGCCCCACCTGCAAATATTGTTTTGTCCTTTCTGATGGAGATTCCACCATAAGTTTTGATAAAAATATCACTTTTCAAATCATCTCAATATTGCTCCCTAAAGTCGTGGTTTCTGTTTATAACAGAAAAAAACCCTGATTTCCGTCAGGTGGGGGGGGGGGTAGTTTGGGGGGGCCCCCCCCAACTCCACTCCCGTCTGACTTGCTTACCATACAACAACTACCACCTTCCCAAAATGCCCCTCAAAATAGATCAAATCGCTGACCAATTCAGGCAAAACATTTACCTACAAGTTATACTTTCTACCTGAATGTTTTTACCACCATCCTTTGTGGACAGTTGCCTGCTCTAAGAGTTATCCCTTATGTTTCTTAATTATTTCTTTCTTGCTCATACCTCCCCCCCCCCCCCCCCCACCCCCCCCGCTGCAGCTACTTTGACATATACTGGTGTCATATGAGGCATCACATTTTCGCAAACCACAAGACCAGCCATGGTCCTCTCGGGACATTAACATATAGGTATCAAATTCAACCTTATCTCTCTTAGTCTTGTAAGTGAGTCAAATTTGGCTTCTAAGTCTGAGCAAAGCTGCTGCTTTCAGCTATTTTTATGGCCAGTATGTGGAATTAACTGGCTTCAACATCACAATTTAACTCTGATGATGAAACACTTGCTTTTGAGTCAGTAAAAGTTTTAACTTATAATTATGTTGAGGTTTCCTGAAGCAGAGAAAAATGGCTCTCATATTGGGTATTATTTTATTAACTTCTGGTATATCTTGGATTATCCAGTCTCGCATGGGGTTCCATTCACTTGCTCATATAGGCTCACTTTTGGAACCCCTTTAATGATGAAGGTTACCCAACTGCAAGATCCAAGCCACTTGTTATTTTTTCCCCATTCGAATTATCAGTAAGTTTCTATAGATTTAAAGATGAACGGGTGCGAACTCTTTGCCTATTGCCACACATTCACTTACTCTTTTTTTTATTTCCTTGACTAATAAACATTTGCCAGTTGCTGTTTTCAAGTTTGAAAAACTTTGTGATCATCCACCACATATGAACAGCAATGTCAGCATGAAAATTCAAATTAACTTGGCACCTACAAGTTACTTATTTTAATTACACCCTCCTACTATTGACTCTGAGCAAAGGAATCAGAATTCCTTGTTTTAATTGCAGTCTTTTCAATGTGTAAGTTCTGTGAATCCATATGACCATAATGGACTAACTACATTCTGGTACACAATATCTGTCCCATTCCTTTGAATTTGAACGGAGGCCGGCTGGGTTTGCGGTACCTCAAAGCATAGTTATTTTCATACTATGGTTGCACCGATGATACTTAACAGCCAGTTGAGTTCTTTCAAATGGCAGACGGCATCTCTGTAACCAGGATCAGACATGCATGTACCCAGTTCTGATTTTAATCACATTTATTAAAAAACATAAAAAAACAATAAAAAAGAAAAAACACAGAAAAAAAAAAAAAAGATTTTAAGAGCTGACTCTACTGCTGTTTTGCAGTGGATGGTCACATATAACCTTGTTGGATAAGATGGGCTGCACAGTCTGTTATACCTTTCTTAGTAATATTCACACCAACTTACCTATGTGCATGCGCATATGCTGATGCAGCAGATGAGCGCTATTACTGGTGAAATCACACACTGATTGCAAGTAAACAATGGCACCCCACCCAACCCTAGAGTAACATCCCCTCTGTCCCCATTGGTGAGTTCCACTGGGTGGTTGGGTTCCAAGGGGGCTCTTTTCCATCACCTCTCACCTGGCATCTTCCACATCTTTAACGGGGGTGTTCGTTTTGAGGGATTGTTTTCCGAGTCTGCAATCCCGTCTTCCATCCTCAGGTCTATGCCCTTGTCCGTGTTGTGGTCGATTTGCTCCACGGTTTGTACATCTGGTGGAGACGGGTGTATTGGTGTGCTCGGACTTTGGGCTGTACTTGTGGTCGCCATTCTTGATATTTTCTCCACCACTACTGAGGATTGTTTTTTAGGTTGGCATTCAGTGTCCATAGTCCACAAGTCTGGTGGATGAGTAAGTATTATACTCTAAAAAAAAGAACAAGACAAAAACAAATCCAAACATAAGAAAACATTAAACGAAATGAAAGTGATTCACGTTTTTTATTTTTCTTACTGATCAGTGAGAAAATTTTATCAAAAGTTTTAACTTTAATTCCCCCATATAGTTCAACCAATTAGTCAAGATAAGATTGTTTTACATTTTTTGCGGGCAGTGATGTTACAAACAAAAACTCTTTTCGATCAACCATTAGACAAATATTATGATGCACATTATTGTTAATAAAAGTTTTCAGATGCTCTATTTTGTTCAAAATGAGCATGCCTGTATTAATGATGGAAAAATCTGGTCACAATTAACTCCCAGTAAATTGAATAATTGAGCAATTATGATTCACAAACAAGAAAGAAAAGAAACAAACCGTTTAAAATTTTGACTGAATGGAAAAACAAAAACATGTCTACAGCCACATGAGTTTGACTTTCAAAACAAAGAATTACACAAATTTGAAGGCTAGTTAATAGGTACCAATCTGATGTCCTGCTGATATCCGTTGAGACACCCATGCATTTAGAGCTCTGGTCATCCCCAACACATCCTTGCTACACACTACAACCCTTTGCAGCGACGCGTCAAATTTTTATACAAAACGGCCACTACCACACACACAATGCACTTTTAATTAACCCTTAGCAGGTGTCTTTTGTTCGGCAACACCATTTTCAACATCCGACATGTTAACATTCTAACAAACTTGGCTCCAATTAGGGATATGCAGCAGTCAGTATTGAAAAGGAAAATACTACCAAAGCGCGAGAATCCCAGTACTGGGTTAGTGGCTCTTGAGCAAGACCCTTGTATGTGAACCAGTTCTAGCAGGTCGCAAGTGTTAACTAGTCGCGCAGCCCTGGGAATACCAAGAATTTCTCCAGGAGCGGACCATGCCAAGAATAATCCCCTCTCTCCCACCTTAAACGACTGTGCTGCAGGAAGGAGTTTATCTCCAGGAAACTCCTTAAATCCCAGGATAATTTTACCATTTGTCACATTTTCCCTTTTGCTTTGCCCTGAGCGAATACCTGGAAAAACACATATCAATTCTTGTACACCACTCCAAAAATACCCTTGCAGGTAATTACACGTGTGATAAGGCGGCTGTAATTTTTGATGACCTATTTTTAAGCACAATTACTTGTTATATAAGTTATTATACAGGTTTCGCTGCACTTTCCTCGTGTTTGTGGAGATTTGTGCGGGAAGTAGCAGACCGGCGATCCGGGTTCATTTTTCGTATATATTCGTGTCTGTAGGAAGAAAAAAGCGTGTTCAATCTGTATCAATCTCCACAGGATTGCAACATTCATATTTGAATTACATTACTACAGAGTAGACATATTGTATTTAAACCAATTTGGAGCTGGATTATAGATAGGAAATGCCCAAGTTTTGTATTAACAGATACTAGACGTTCTTGGTAGGGAGGACTCAGTATATCTTAACTGTGTCCAAAGGTTGCCCCTTTGTTGCAACCGAATATTCTTGGCCATAAGACGTGCATGTCCATCTGCACTCTCCCCTAGCCCTAACTTAAAGGTGCTTGTTCCGAGTTTGGTCTATCTTTTCTTCTTGATACGAGAGCCTGACATATGTGCACACTGACCATCAAAAGTACCGTGGAAACAAACTTTTGTTTGATGCTAGACGATAATGTATAGGGCAATGCCCTATTCACTACTGTGCCATATTGCTGGTTAACCATTAAAACGGTAGTTTTTTTATCTGTATCTTTAGAAAGAAATGATTTGAAAGCTGAAAATTTAAGCGATGACAATGAAAAAAACAGCCTTTCATCGATATCAAAATGAGAAACCTACTTCGTTCGGGTAAATCAGGGGGTCGTAAAGACATCGGAACAAGCACCCTTAATGATTTCTATTGGCATGCCTGTCATGCCATGAGGACACGTTGAACTTGACTTGTAAAAATCATATGGCATGCTTGTAGGTGTTTGTGTTTTGGTTAAGGATTTCATAGAGCAAAAATGGTGTTTACTTTCTTGTCTCTGTGCCTGTAGGCTTGTCTAGTCTATTGTATCTTTTTTGGGTCTGGAATTTGTGTATTCAACCCCCACCTGCACTTAAGTCTCAAAGGTGGGTGACCCAACTGACAACCTTCCCCCCCCCCATTTACTCCCATCAAAATTGAGATTTGAGTTATTTGGGTATCAGAAAGAAACTTCATATTTTTATTATTATCCCAGTAAAATTTAACACTCAGGAAATGTATCCTTTCAAGGTTATGAATAATAAAAATATCTCAAAATGTGGTCGACCACATTAATCAACATACTTTCTGTCTATTGGCCACATATTTTTGCTTCTACTATCCAAATGGTTGGACCAATTTAACTTTAAATTTGTAATCAGATCTATTTTTTTGTGTGATATTCTTCCTTAAAGGGATGTCTTGGCCTAAATATTGATGCCCCTATTTGTTATGGGGTATGCTATTTTTATGTTAAAGGTATCTGTAATCTTCCAATGGCCTAGACTGTCTTTTGGGGCGTGCTGGGAAGATTTGTTTTGTGGATGTGTGCCAGTGCCACTTTAAAAAAGCAAACCACAATTTATTGAAATCTACAAAAAACAAAATGCAATGTCTAATGTATTGAGGCTGTTTTGGATGGTGGAGCATGCTGACGTTTGCATTGTTTTTTCAAAGGGAATTCTTTCTGAATTGTATGGTAATTTTTCTTTGATACTTTGTATGGTACCTATACTATTGACGGCTTGTACTTTGTGTTTGTGTAGATTGTCTTAGGTTTTTGTATGTGTGTAAAAAAAAATAAAAGCATAAGGCACCGGAGCATGTGCCTTATGGAAAAGGGAAAAAAATGTATAATCAGATCTATTTTTTGTGTAATATGCTTCCTTAAAGGGAGAAAACATTTTATGAAAAATTGAACCATGATCCGGTCACCTACCTTTAATGATGATATTATGTTGATTTTGCAGTTGTACCACTCACCAAACGTTACTTAGCACACACGGGCACAGGTAAAATATATTTATGCCAACTTGGGAGTAGAGATTGACATCTCTCCATATCACAACATTTGCAGTATAAAATGAGTGCCTGTGCCATTAGTCGCAGCATTGCACACGCACATACCAAGGTGGCACAAGTGATATACAGGTGCATATAAGATGATGCCAGTTTTAACTTTAGGCTACGATAGCGTGTTTAAAGTTTCTCAAAATCAGAGAACCTTCTATGTCTTTTCCTACCCAGGAATCAAATTGGCAATTTGCTGGAATTTGCTAAAACAAAACATCCATTAAGTCTATGTACAATGTCTTTGCAAACAAAGACACAGCTATACATGTATCTTGTCTAAAAATATATGGACATTTATCCAGAAGACAAGTTTCCAGCTATCCTTTTGTTCCTCTTTAAACACAGCCTTATAATAACTGAACAGAAGATTGCGTAACTCTATCACCCCCTCACTATAAGATACAGATTTATTTGCCAACTGAAACAAAACAAAACAAACCAAAACAAACCAAACCAAAACAAAACATACCAAAACAAACCAAACCAAACCAGACCAAACCAAATCAGACCAGACCATACCAAACCAAACCAAACTAAATAAAACCAAACCAAACTAAATAAAACCAAACCAATCAAAACCAAAACAAAAACCTTTCCTACATGGGTTTAAAGGACACTATCTATTTTTATTGAAGTGCATTTCTTTCTTTTTTGGGGGGGGGGGATTGAGTCTGTAATTTACCTCTAACAAAGGCCCCCTTTGAAAAATTTCACACCTGAACAATTATTACAGAAAGTATGATTTGACACAATATAATCCACTAAAGCTATGCATGCCAATAACATGATTGAGATACAGGCAAAAATAAGGCATGAAAAACATTCAAAAACATTTTTCCTTTAAAAGTCTAATTTAATAATTTTGTAGGTTAGAGATATGGGTTTCTAAATTTGTAAGTTTTATTTTGGAGATAACTCATCACGATAAAAAGTAAATTTAAAACTTTGCCTGCTTTGCCCAAATGGGTCAGATCGTGTCACATATACCTATTAGTGAGCAAGCATAACCTGAACTCAAAGTAGCTGCTTCAAATAATTTTCTGAATAATTCCCCAAATGTCAAGTAAACAAGCTAACATGTTGTTTCCAAATGCAATCATCTCATAATGAACACACTCCTTAGAGAATCTCAAATCACACTTGATGGAATAGAACAAAAACACAGCCAGACCACGTGGACTTAAAAACATAAATTTGCCTTCAACTGTTAAGTGATTGATGCCCAATCTGGGTTAATAACTTCCCAGCTAAATTTGGTCAGGCTCACTTTGGGCTACACGGTAAACAGGAAACGTGGTTTTCCTTACCATCGACATTAATGAGGTTGCAAAGAAAGATCAGGAAGCAATTGAATCAGACAATGCTCTCGATAATTTAACGAAATTACTTCGACTGATTAACATGCTCCTTTTCACTTTCCTGTGAATATTTTAGGGTACAAATAGATATTTACAATTTTTTGTCCAGTCCTGATGGTTTATTTTCAGGTAAGGAGATATCTTGCAAGAAACTGATCAACAAAGTCTAAAATTGTGTAGGAATAGGATTTCAATTTCAGTTTTTTTGTGAATGATGTTGAGTTGTGGTCGAAGACATAATCTGAGGTGAAATCCCAGGTGATTCTCAACAGAAAATGACCATATGGGATGTGCCTCCAATATGTCTCATTTTCAGCCTTCATACATGTACGCATGAATGACCCCCCCTTTTTAATGCCTAATTTGGTTGAGAAATACATTTTAAATTTGAAGGAAAATAAGGCCAATTTCCCCAATCTGGAAACTAAATTTCCCAATTTGCTAAAACATTGCAAATGTTTTAGGAAAGAAAATGGCGAATTTGTGCTAAATTTAGCGTCTATTTTCTCGGAGACCGGGGGTCGCACGTTCCTGAAACTTGGTGGGTGGGTGCCCCTTGACCGCTCGAAGACCCGAGTTTGTATTGGTTAGTGGATCAAAGGTCATTGGGGGTCATTCGAGGTCAAAAAAGGTCAAATGGGATAAATGTTGGTGTATGGACATGAAACTTGGTCGGGTCAATTGTTGATGCCGGGTCATTCAAGCCAGGTGATCGCGAAACCCAGGTGATCGCGAAACCCTAGTATTCAAATATTTAGCAAACCCTTGTAGCAGAATGTCAAAGTGTTGCACATATATTTATGTTTACCTTATCCCAATGTACAGTTAAGTAGAAACCTGGAATAGAAACCCATACAAAATGCAGGTACTAGAATTTATTGTTCTGATTTATCTGATCTCCCCAGTTAATAAGCAACAGTTAACAGAAACTAACAAAATGTTCTGATCTCCCCCAGGCCTCATCAACATAGCAACAATGAATAGAAACCCTAATAAAATACATATGTGCTAGAATCTATAGTTCCTGAATGATCTGATCTCCCCCAAGGTTACTGTATCAATTCTGTTTACAAGTACACTTCATAATTTGTTTTCTATCTTTAGGTAAAAATTCAGCAAGGAAACTTAGTGGGCAGTTGAATTAAAACTTTGATTACGACTAAAGCTCACTAAAACTCACTCAGCTGAGGCTCGAAAATGCACTAAGTCCAAAAAGATGTGATGATGTCATCATACGAACATGCACGTATGGGCACGAAATCGCTGTCCGGGCCAGCAACATCCCTGTGGCATGGGACTCGTGCGCCGGGCCCCCGGGTTCGAATCCCACCTAAGATTTCCAATCTTCTTTGGCTTGTATTCCCTTTACCCCTTCCCTTCCTCTCAGGAGATAGGCTAGAAACAGGCTAGAAACAAGAGCAGTGTTAGGGTTAATGCATGATGTGTACACCTTGTGCATATGCAACAGGCTCAGGCTGCATGGTCAATTATGCATCAAGATGTACAATGCAATCTTCTTCCTCCTCCCACCCCAGTCTGTGATCAATTTTGTCCAATAAACATAAGCATCCATCTACTGCAATCCAAAATATAAACATAATCAGTCTAAAGCACTCTGATTACCCCAAGAACAGTTGACTGACATAACAATTTATTAGAACTCAACACTACCAATGTGAGCACTTTGCCAGTTCACTCCCAAATCTGGAAGAAATTATGAATCTGGTGTATTACTAAACTTCTAGAGATCTTAATCTACCTCGCCCTTACTTCGATACCTGGCATGGACAGGTACCCCGAATTCCTGGTCTTATCAAGGTACTTGCAATTTTACAATTCTTGCTGAATACCTGCCTAACATGTGAGGCATCAGAATCCCTGGATGGAAATGAGCAAAAAAAACCCAAAAAACAGATTGGTAAACATACCACTTAAAAGCATGTCCAAAATGGATTGGGTATTTCATTTAGAATACATACGATTTCTGTGCTTTTTCTTACATAGAGGGGGAGTGTATTTCAAATCAAGTTATCACGTATTCTATTTGGAATTAATACTCCCCAATGAAAGAATTAACCCGAGTCTTCTTCGGAGGGGGGATGGGGGAAGAGGTTTAGACCCACTGGACTATTCCACTTCAAATCCATATTTTCTCTAGGCAACTTCACTTGAACTTTTTCACTAGGGTGGTCAGGGGGGTTGACACTAAGCTCCTGTCTTTTGCTCCTTTACCCACAAAATATGGAAAAACATGAAAGTTTGCATTCAGCCAAAATTCATGGTCCTTAAAGGCAGACTCGGAGATTTTCTGTGAAGGGCGCCCTCAATTTTCAACCAAATCATGTTTTATACATTTTCATAATGCTTGTCCATATAGTAATCACTGTGTGAAATAGCGAAGATCAAATCAAAGTGCTTCATGTAGAAAATTGCATCTTTTTCTGAATCCTATGGCACTGTTATACTATATACATAAATGTTTACTTTATCAAAACGAAAAATTCTATTCATCTCAAACTTTGGAATTGAGCAAATAAGGTGACTATCTAATAGTTCTAGTTGGCTATTTCTAATTAATACACCAAAAATTATATTTCAAATTCTCTGAGTCAACCTTTAAGCTTGCCAATTCATGTGGCCATGTCTTCAGTCCTGACAAGCATGTAACAGGCATTTGTTGCGGTCTCCCCAAGACTACAAAAACAGTGCATGGTATAATGGTAATGCAACGCTACATTTACAGGGCCACTAACATCTTAATTCATTGGTGCAATTTCCTCCGCAGCTTTACCACTGGGCCTTGGGAAATCAAGATTGTCTTACAAGATTAAATAATGCAAGCCTGGAAATCATAATGCTTACAATGCTAGTGATCGGGAGAACCGGCTACATCATTGCGTATCATTCCTTCTCCACAGAATAAGATTGAAACATGTACATTTGAACTGCCTGTGTCAATTTATATTGGAAATGAACAAAGTTGACCCATAATTTGTTGTGGTTTAAGCAGGAATGTTCAGTATATGAGAAACTACTGTTACTGGCTACTGTGGTAAGGACTGATGAAAGCTTAATGGATTCACATCAGTTAAAAACATGAGAAATAGAGGTAATAAGTCCAGCCCCCGCTGCAAATGATGGTGTTTTTTTTGTGGACCGGTTTCTAAGTGTACCCTAACAACTGAGAGAAATAAGGAGATCTGGGTTGCAAATCATGGTTGCTATCAATATTAAGCAGGGTGTGATAGACTTTTGTGGAAAAATCCTGAATTTGGTAAAAAAAATCCTGAAAAACAGCGTAAAATCGACCTAAATGCTTAGAATTGAGCTAAAATTAAATACAGTTGCGGAAATTTTGAATATAAAAATTCCTGAAATCAGGAAGAATCCTGAAGAATCGCACACCTGATTAAGTATAAAATCTATAGAAATATCAAAAAGGCATTGATACTTTTATTTTGATCTGACATACCAATTTAAACCATATTCTTACAGGGAACACCTGGTCAGCGGTGCATGCTAGTCTTCACGGTCCAGTAGCTTGAAAAATTTGGAGATACCTATGGTAATTTAATAACTGATCGAGTAGGAGATATGATGATCTTTAAGCAGAATGTTAGCTTTAAGGTCTGAGATGTTCCATTGAGGAGAAAATGGCGTTTTCATCTCGTCCATTTTGTACAGGAACGAATGGGAGTTGTATTTACTGGTGTGAATCCATCACACACAATATTCTTCCTTATAAGCACCCATGCCCTATTAAGTGCCCACCTATCAATCTTAGACAAAAGTTTCTGAATTATCAATCCAGTTTAGTGTTTAATTTGCTATTAGTGTATAGTTTACTTACTGAGAGTGAAAGCGTAACCTTTGGAGATGATAAATGTGTACAAAATGATGTAGCAGCAACATAATTAGAAATACTTATCTTTAACATCCTAATTAGTATTATGGAAAGAAATTGACTGAAAATTGACAGAATTATGCACCCATCCAAAATGACTGACTTTTGCACCCACTTGGGGTGCAGTTGGATCGGCGTTTGCCTCATAAGCATAAAGTTGTGGGTTTGAGCCCCGCTGTCGCCAATGTGTTTTGCACTTGGGCAAAGCACTTTACCTCATTTGCCTCTCTCCACCCAATAGTATGAATGGGTCCCGGCCTACGGTGGGAATGTACAACAGACTTACTGTACGGAAAGAATGGCAACCCCCACCCCAGCAACATTATATGTTGGAGTCTGACCCAAATGCCAGAAATGGGCACCCTGCCTGTGGGCACACATTTACATTTTTAGGAGAAATAAATTGTATGTTAAAAGTAGATAGTAATTATCTTCTTTTGATTTCTGGTCATTGGTTGAGTGTAATTTTGGGGTGGCTAGTACCCAATGGCTTCAGGCACACATACAGGGGGTGGTGTGGGAGTCACACCCTCAATTTCCACAAAAGAGGGAAAGGTCCACTTTTTGCTGAAGTTTTTGATAAAAATGTCCAAAATTTACAGAAACTTTGACAATACAATCCACTCTTTGTTGATGAGGTATTAAAAAAGTCAAAAAAAAAAGGACCATTTTAGGGGAATTAGGTCCACTCTTGCCAAAAAGGTCAATTTTTTGGAAGTCCCACACCTCCCAAAATAAATCCTGCATATGGCCCTGAATGGCTTCACTTGAACAGGGTGCTTCTACCAAATTATTAGACTCCCTGTTTATGCTCAACTGCTGGCCGTGTGTCATCTTGGAATTTAGTCCACTTCAGTAGATTTCAAATTGAGCGAGAGTGCTGCGAGCCTTCATAAAAGTTTTAGGTTTTAATTAGAAAATTTATTTTAATGGCCACAAGTAAAAATGTTTTTATAGGACTCATCAATGTACATTAAGGATTCAACCAAGAGTTTGCAGTGAAGTATCAGGATGAAAACATCAGCAATTATTTAATTAAACATTGTTATTTGAACATAACTTACCTTTGACACTGCAAAATATTATTCCTTATCACAACATTGGAGAAATAATGCATTCTTACATCAATAAGCACAAAACGCAACTAGATTTTTTTACTTGGCCATCTAACCTTGCGAAAGATTAGCATAAAGCAGATTATGAATATGAGTTCCTTGACATCCCAGCCAACCATGGCATTAATCTTTTATAGCGCAGCGGCCGAGCCTTGAAAAGTGCTCTAGTTTTCGAGTTACCCCTCCCCACCGTACAACAAAACACAACCACCTTTATTTGAAGGATAAATATATAAGATTTAAGAAAATGATGGTTGTGGTTGAAATATTTGGTGGCAGGGATGATTTCTATGCCAAAAAATGAAATTAGGGCTGCAAGTTAAGCGAAATTATTATTTTTTATTTTTTAAGGTAAAATATTACAATCTTATTTTTATGGTATCCTTTTTGTTATTGATATAGGTTTTATACGTTGCATAAAGGGTTCAGGTAATAAAAAAAAAAAAAAAAAAAAAAACTTACCTTTGACACTGCAAAATATTATTCCTTATCACAACATTGGAGAAATAATGCATTCTTACATCAATAAGCACAAAACGCAACTAGATTTTTTTACTTGGCCATCTAACCTTGCGAAAGATTAGCATAAAGCAGATTATGAATATGAGTTCCTTGACATCCCAGCCAACCATGGCATTAATCTTTTATTATTAACAGACCATGTAAGAACTGGATTCATCAGTTTCCAGTAAGCAGATTCTGTGCAGTAACTTTGCAGCATGACCACAATATGTTTTGTAATGGTAACAAAGGCCTAGTCTCCATTAATTTGAAATCTACTATAGTACATTGACTTCACCTTAACAGGCCAAGTTGCTTCTCCCAATATGATACACTCCTGCTTATTCTCAACTGTTGACATGCATAATGATTATAATCAGTTCTGAATGACTGATGATGTGTGGTTCACCATTTTGACCCGGTCTCATCAAGCATGTTATTCTTACTAACTACAGATGTTGTTTAAGTTCTGTACTGTGTAGACTTACTTAACTTGCTAAGCCTCACATGCACTACAATCAAACTTGCGCAAAGTGATGCATGGGACATGCTCCATCGAAGCATGGTGAAGTGGCATCACTTCGTTCAAAACATACACCATCACTACGGATCACAAAAGTTAAAATTGGAAAAAAAATCATCTTCCTTGACGGTCACAAGATTAAATGCACATGCAAATTGGGTTACTCCATATCCGGTCAGTTACAAGTACAAGAAGTTGCAGTTTGGGAGGTTTGTGATGTCAGAGCAGAAGCTGTCGTAACTTTGTGTTAGGTTAGATTCTATGACTCCCAAGATAAAATTGCCCACTTTTTGTCTATTCCAAAAGTGGACTTCACTCAAATTTGATAGCTGTATCCCCAGATAGGACTCCTAACAGGATTAGGACCCAGTAGTATTCCCACCCTGTAGTAGTAAATCCTAAGTTTTAAATCCAGTTTTATCTCCGTGAACGGGGGTGGCCGGATTAACCTCACACTCACAGCAATCACCCTTACTCCCTCCTTCCACTTCGCCCGAATCAGTGCATCCTCCCTCCTCAATCCATCCCTCCTACTCTCCCCCTCCACCTGCTTCTTCCCTTGTATCTTTTTTCATATTGTTTTTTTGAAACTTTAGTGCTGTATTTTTCTGGAATTTCTGGAATTGGGAGAACACATTAATCAGCCCAGAATATGGCATTATTGGCAAGAGCATTTTCTCCAATACGTCAAGCCCAACTATGCCAATCCAATCATAGGCTTGATCAAGGCTGTCTGCTAAGAACTGACAAACTTGTTATTTTTCACACTGTACTGCATAATTAACATTAATTCTCAAATATTTTGAACAATGTGTTTTCAGGTTTGAAATCAGTGCTTTAGCATTTTTTAGGGCTACCCTTTCAAGAGAAAGATTAAATAAAAAAGGGTACACTGCCTGGTGGTGGTCTGTTGTGCACACTGGGTGGATACAGGATCTGACTAGTCTAGGTATAAAACCACAAACACCTGTGGTGGTCAGGTGCAGTGGTTGTGCTTCTCAGAGTGACAGCCTTGACTAAATTGCTTTGTGATTTTAACCTTCCCTGTAAAAAAAAAAAAAAAAAAAAATTAGAATGCATATATACTGATGTAAATCTAATCAGTTCGAGAATCTGTAGCCCCGCACCCTTCCACCAAGTTTCAGCCCTGTGTGACATATAGATCTCCAGATATTTTGTTCACAAGAAATGCTTACGCCGCCGCCGACGCCACACGGATCATGCTGCCATAAGGTCTTTCCTATCGGACGACCTAAAAAGGTACACTGCCTGGTGGTGGTCTGTTGTGCACACTGGGTGGATACAGGATCTGACTAGTCTAGGTATAAAACCACAAACACCTGTGGTGGTCAGGTGCAGTGGTTGTGCTTCTCAGAGTGACAGCCTTGACTAAATTGCTTTGTGGTTTTAACCTTCCCTGTATAAAACCTCCTATCAAATTTTTGAAAATGCATAAAAAGCCTGACAGACTGAACAAGGTGCTCTGCCTGAGTTGAACTTATTGAACTCGTTAGTGGAACCATGGAACAAAGGCCAGAGGAAATTGGAGACCTCAAATTAGGTGTTTAATAGAGCGAATTCTCACCATTTTTTTAGTTTTAGGGAGGGGGATATGTTCCACTCCTTATATGATGACATTATTGATATCAAACGTGTGAACCAATGAATGAAGTTGGTAGAGTGCCTTGAACAAGGCTAATCCAATCACTGCATTTCTGTTTTGATTGATGGATGATGCAATGCAGACAGCGGTTGTCTAATTTTGTCCATGACTAGTCTGCTAAGACCCTTGATGGCAGCATCTGTTTTAATTCATGGAAATTCACAGAGTTGGTTTTGCAACATGAAGCATCTGGAATTAATTCCTGAATGTCATCCTTGTGATGGAAGTTCAGGAAAGTTATTTATGTCACAATGTGGATTTAATTTTATGTTTCTTAACTGAGACACAAAAAGAACATATTGTTTTAGTAAAACTCAATAAATGTTCTTCGGGGCTTTGTGACTACTGATGTCTTTATTAAAAGGCTCATTTTGTCATACAAGTCCAGTAATTTTTACTCACGCAGACATGTTTCATCTTCCAGTCAAAGATTCCTTTGGCAATGAGCCAATCCAGCCACTGCACCACCCCTGTATGATTAGCTATTGTAAGGAACATTGCCCTCTGGGAATAAACGGGAAAAGAAACTTCAAGAGGTGGTGCAGCATCTGGATCATCAGGTGGCTGATGAAGTCTTCCAATTAGAGGATGAAGTATCTCAAGTAAAAACTTACTTGACTTTTACAACAAAATGAGCAATTTAATAGAAAAATAGGGACAGCGGTCCCAAATATCATCCGACTATGTGGTCAAAGAATAAAACTCAATGTATTTAAGCATACCTGAATGACCTTTGACCTTCCCATCTGTTACCCTACATAAGACCCAAGTCCCAATGTATAAATATACCAAGGATTTATTTTAAAAGCTTGTTCATTTGTTGGATCTTATTTTATTTGGTAACCCTGTCTCTTGATACCTGGTTATAGTCTGCCATATTTCCTTCACTGGTCTGAGATGGCAGAGACAAGGAGGGGCTCGATCTTCTTCATTATCTTGAGGTAGTAGGTGTCATACTGCTTTCCTTACTATTTTGGCTCCATTCCTGCAAACAGAAAAAAACAAGAACATACACCATTGTGATTAGAAAAAGGTCAAAAACATTCTCACAATTTTGCGTTAACTACAATAAGTCTAACTTCAATTTTACATGAGACAAAGATTCTGCATACGGCAGTCCGGTAAGTATTTCCCACGGTGTAGTCTGTGTCACAGACTGTGAAAGATATTATCTAAATTGGTACTGCGCAAGATATTAACGTTATCAATCCGTCATAGCGAATGTATGCAAATGAAACTAAATCTAAAATATCTCCAGAAAATGAAGGGGTTCTATGGAGGTTTTTGCATCAGAGGGTCCGTTACTATGTTTTGCTTTGAATATGTATCGTAATTGGGTCTGAACCTATAGAACCTAGCGAGAAAATTGAACATTTTGTCGGGTACTTCGGTGCTTGCAAACACGGAAAAGTAAACACGCAATCGCTACGGTCACATCCATTTTTCCCACAATGCATTTCGGTATTTTTCCAGTCTTAATAATTTTCAAACACTGGTTTCAATTTGCGCCAACTTTTTTTTTTAATTTTAGAAACAGGATTACGTACTTACCGGACCGCCGTATATCCTGCACTAGTTTAGGGATAGCATCGGCAAGGAGGGTGTAGCGCCAGATGTACATCCCTACCAGAATTGCAAGCAAGTTGAAATTCTGTAAATGCAGTAAGTATTTCTTAAAAAATGCCAGCCTGAATGACTAATCTGTAAGCATTCATAAACATTTCCATTTCAAAGAAAAAGAAACACACATTAGATGAATACCATTCAACTTGTTAGCTGACTAATGCGCCACAGATCTCTGAAAGGCACAGGATTATGGAATACAGATGCATGATGGAAATGGTAATCACATTGCCCAACACTAGTTCTTTGGCTTTGCTACTTGTGCTTGAGCTGTCATGAACACCAAACTGCCGCAGCCATTTTAAGGGTTACCAGGTTAGGCTCCAGACTAGAGCTAGCAGCTGCCTTCCTTCAGATTCTTATTGTCACAGGCATTTCCTATTCCTAGAACTCTAAATCAAGGTCAAAGACATAAGGAATCAATGGGGAGGTGGCCAAGACACCCAAACACCTGCCAAAAGTGTTGAGAGAATGCTCTATCTGGATTTTGCCTCACACAATTTCCTACCAATTCAAACACTACCTATCTGTTGACTTTCTAATAACAAAGCAATTATGGCAAATACTGTATCAGGTGTGGAAACAAGGAAAACAGACACAGAGCAGAGCCATCTTCCACCTGAGCAACATTTTTAAACATACCAGCAATTTCTTCCCTGAAAAAAACTTTGCAAAAGGACAAAACCCTTTTTTTGCAGCAGTAATTTTAGCAAATTATCTACCAGGTAGGATCTTGTTAGAAATAGATTTTGACAAATGTTGGCATCTATATTTGCAAAGACCAATTGTTTTCAAAAGTATTTACAATAAAAACATTTTGATACATGCCTCTTACGCACAAAAATGAGCAAAATTAAAAACACATGCAAGTGTTAATTGCTTTCACAATGAAGTTTAGGGGTTCAGTTCCAATAGTGTCTATCAGCCCACCCCCCCATGTTCTACAGCCAATGCAGAAGTTGCGAATGTAAATATAAATCTCATAAATATTAATTTAAGATAATGGTAATCCATGGTCCATTGGATATGCTGCAACAAACTATTTGGGGAAAAAGCACATTTCTTGGGTGGTATGGGACCTACTTGCCCACAGGATCTTCAAAGATGTCAAAGTCAGATGATTAATATGGGGGAAATAAGGCATTATCTCACATTCATAAAAACGTTTATACGAAGAGAAGAAATATGAGGACAAAATCATTCATTGATATTTGTCATTGCACGGTGCCTATGTTAATGAGCATACGCGGTATGCCTAGTAGAAGTTACGCGCGACGTTGGATGGATTCATTTTAGCGGAGCGGGTATGTGCATCTTTTCGTTAGAAACATTGCTGCATTGGATTTCATGACATATTCAGATTTTTCTTGTAAAACTGTCTATCGTAATCACGTTTATGAATTAGGTTAATGTCTGTATATTTTTAGTTTCTCGTGCATTGGCAAAAATCAATGCACTTGCGTCAGTTTGACCAGACTCATAATGGCACGCGCCCCTGCGGGGCTTGTGCCATTATTCGTCGTCAAACTGAGCGTACGTGCATTGATTTTTGGCCAATGCACTTGAAGCTAAAAATATTCAGCCATTAACCTCTAAGTACTGGGTTGCTTTGGGTCACAATAGGTCTTATTGGGTCCTCCAGTTCCATTTGGGTTCAGGTGAAAGACCTATTGCTAGTGCCCAGGAAAAAAATAGGCTGCCCTCTATTGACCTCCAACCATGCAGTATTAATACCTAATCCTATACCTAAAAATGTTAATCCCAAGTGATATTGTCCAGAGGTACCTTAACCTCACAACATAAAAGAAAGTTATGTTTGATGTAACAAGCAAAGAAAAAAGTGAAGTTGATCAATGCTTATTTTTAAGATTGTTTAACTCTTTAATTGAATTTAATACTGATCTCTCGCTACACATCTTGTTTAACCTACTTTAGTGGCAGATATGCATATGTTACTTTTATTTTTAAATAATTAATGTTCTAAATTGATGGTAAGCAATGGCATATATCTGTCTGTATCTTTGTGATACTAACACTTAGTCTAAAATACTGTACAAAACCAAACAAACTGTTTTTGCTTGGGGAAAGGGGGTAAAGTTGAAATTACTAGACCAGTAGAATACATAAACAAAAAAATTGACAAAATACAGGCCAACCATTTTCTCCGCATTTTATATACAACTGCCACGCAGTAAGTGTTTACATTAAAGTCAGAACTTTACAAATACTCTTCACTCACTGAGTTTATTACCCAACAGAAGTGGGTCACTTACTCAAAGGGAATAGTGGAAAAAGCCATGTTTTTACAATTACCCTCTTTGTCAACACTAACAATCGGCATATCCTCTAAATTTAGAGTTAGGAAGTTATTGTGTTTTGGTTGTGCCGCATTCTCTTAGGAGCACATGGTTGCGATACTTTCAAAAAAACATAAGCCAATTTTAATTTTGCAACAAATTGAAAAGGGGGGAAAAATCCAAACATGTCATCAACATCTTTTGAAATGGAATTATCCGTGATGGATCGCTCTGCGGAGCTTGACTCGTAACGAACGGAAACCGCGCAGGAGATTGGGTAGGTCACTCGTCGCTATTCCCAGGACTATGATGTATATAACCTGAGGCAAAGATGATTTAGCTGTGCAGCAATATCCTCTGTACTTGTCCTTGTCCATAGAGGGCCCTCCCCTCCTAACCAGCAACGAGGGAGCACTATATCCACACCTCCCCACATATGGCAGCTGGATGACTATTAAAGATCACTTCTAGGCACCGTTTCACCCCCTTGGAAAGCGAGGCAAAAAAAAAAATGCGAGATCAGTGCGGTGGCCAAAGTTTTCCCTTTGCGTATTTGTGACAAGGGATGTAGCCCCCTCATCTGAGGAGATTAGACCTGGTAGGATTAGCGGGATGTCCATGGGGAAAGCCAATCTGACCTCATGTCCTGTATGCTGGTGCTTGGAACTTGGATAAGAGGATAACAGAATCAAAATGCTTTTGGACTGCTGAAGCATGCACAGAGGGGATAACAACTTGAAAACACATACACATACAGGACGCTGAAGTCCCCCCCAATTGGTGAAGGGGGCTTGCTTCTATTCATTATAGTGAATTAAACTAGACCCGCAGTTTAACCCTAACATTAATATGTGCAAATTTGAAAGTCCAAGCCCTCTGGATCAAGCCAAAGGATCATATACAATAAATGAGGATGAGCGGCGAGTAGAGATTTAGGTGTCATTATGGGTTAGCATCCAGTATCCAAGAAATTTGCAAACAGGAATTGCTATATATTTCCAACTATACCTCGTAATTGGCATTTAATTAAAATAGCGGTATCAAATGTGCGAAAAAAGTTTCTGAAACAGGAACAGTGCACACACCACAGATGTGTAGGAATAAAATTTGGGGTTTTGTACATTTAATGTTTGGCAAATGTCATTCAAAAGGCAAAGATTGATTTGACTAGAAAGTGCAAATTGCCACTGACAGACTTAGTTTTAGCTAGAAAAGCACACTCAATCAATAACAGGCCAAAAAAACAAATCTAATTTTAAAATCAGCTACCTCTCTCTTTCTGTTGTCAATAAAATAATGCGTTGACAAAAAAAATAGCCATTAGGACAATTTTTTGTTTTCTTTTACTTAAGTTACCAAAAACATTTAAAAAAAATATAATAGGGGTCTAATAAAAACACTAAATTCAAAGGAGGAAACAAATACATGTCTATTTCTACAATAAATATAAGTATTGAGAAGATGTAGCAGGGCAATTGCATCAGCCATAGAAGGTGGTAGGGAATAAAAGAACAGAAAGAGTCCAAGCAATGTGCGCGCCAAAAGCTAGGGAGACTCCCATCCGATACTGTTGCCAGGAAATTGCAAAACTTGATAAAAACAAATTCAAGAGTGTAAGGACTCTATTAAGGGGACCTGGGAAATTACGAGAGGTGGTTTGCTTTCTGTCACACCTGTAGTAGTTCATTAACTCTGGTTCTGTAACGAGTTCATTTTGCTGTGCTGTTTTCTCATGGTGGTCTCTGATGGGCAACCAGAAAATGTAGTTCTGATGCTGTTTATCTGGTAAAAATGGAAAACAAGTGAATGGGATATTCCCACCAGTTAATTTCCTAATGGGTAAAAATTAGGGGAGCCACAAAAACTGATTTGGCATTATGTCACATCTGTCCTCCCAATTCCCATTCAGAAAAAAAATATGGCATTAAAAGTTTGGATATAAAAGAAATAGGGTAAAACAAGGTGGGAAAGGTATGCAGACGCGAGTCCTATCTGAGGACCAACTCTAAAACAAGCTGCTACTATAGACCGTATTCACTATTATGACTAAGCCACCAGCCATGTTGGTGGACAAGCGGCATACATTTCCAGGACTACAAGACATTAGACGTCAATCGATCCATGTTTTGCGACTGCACAGGGATCATTGACAGTGAATGCATTGTAGTACTGGAATCGTCTATCTTGTCCAGCAACATGGCTGGCTATTGAATATGGTCTATACTCCAATTTTCCTACCTCTATGCAGTGAATCATCAAGGATTTAATGGTCACACCAGTAAAGCGCGCGTGCTTGCTTAAAGCAACGTGTTTTAACCGCTCTAGACAAAGACCCCGCATATCTTGACTGTGCGTAATATCTGCGTCATTTATCAAATCACTGCATGGAAGATTTGTCACAATGCTTTTTGCATCCCACCTTTCCTTCACCTCTGCACAAGTTGGCCAGCAATACCTTTACTTGGTATGTACCTTTAATCCTAACATGACATGTGAGTGTCTAACCTATACCCTGATTGGTGGAAAATGGAATTAAGGTGTTCAGTACTAGCAATTTTGAAAAATGTTAACCAAATCTACAACTTTCACATAAACAGACGGACATAGAGATTTGGAAAAGTATGCGCCTCCTGCAATTTGCAGGTGACACAAAACCAAATACGACTACTGCAGTTTAAAAACGTGCAAGATCTAGCTCCCTGGAATGAAATATGCCAAACAGGGTCAGACGGTCCGCAAAGGGGTCATTAAGACTTTAGAGGTCAAACTGTATACACCCCAGATGTAGCCTTGGGCCATCCTTTCTTATAACTGGACATGAACTGTTGAATAAGCTATGGAGAGGTTAAAGATATTTCATAAAATTTTTAAACAAGGGGATTAAATGTGCTTGTTCCGATTTAAATGTCTCATGTTCTCCACTCAATATTAGAGCCTGGCACTTGCATACAACCACTAAGTTTTGTGGGACACAATGTAGGAAGTGGTATGCATATTGCAATGTCCTATTCACTACTGTGCTAATATTGATGGTTAACCATTAAAATGACAGTTTTTGTTTGTGTCTTGGAAAGAGATGTATTTGAAGTACTAATTTCAGAATGACATATGGCCTTTTATTTGAATCTAAAAATTCTACCTCCAGGTATGGTGGGGGAGGTAGAAAACATGAAAATATATAGATATGACCTTTGACCTACAGTATCTCATACCAGATTTGGTGTTATCTACAAAGGTATTTTATGCAAGAGTCATGAAAATTGGATGAGGGATGTGGCCTAAATATCCAGGAAGCATTTATCAGCACTGAAAAACATGATTGCCAGTAAATGCTGGTTAAACTGGTGAATATTGTTAGTACCTAGGGAGCAAAGGCCTGATTTTAAGGGTTTTGGGGACACCTCTGCTGTCACAACAATTCATATACAGTTGACTCCGCTTAATCGGGACACCTCGGGAGTAGAGAAAATGTCCCGTTTAACCAGAAATCCCGATTAAGAGAAGTACACATAGACACTAGGAACCAAAGATATTGGGGCATATAAATATTAAATGTTAACCTGCACAACACAATAATGTTTGTCATAGCTTTTATGAATATGTATGCCAATGAGAAAGGGTAAAAATGTATTTGCACATTAAAAATATGACACAAGTTCTAAATATACATGAAAGGCTTTGAAAGCATGTATATTTTCAGTCAAAATGTCCCATTTTCAGTAGTTTTTTTAATCAAATCTATGTAATTACCAGGTCAAAATGTCCCGATTATCAGATGGAGTGTCCCAATTAAAAGGTGAATTTTACACACACTGAAACGGTTTCCTGATTCAGCATGTCAATTATCAGAAAATCCCCTTTATCAGGATCCCGATTAACCAGCTTCGACTGTACCAAAATGTTCCTGAAAGTCTGTGGAATAAAATCTAGGTGAGCCATCTTGCAGATGTGGATGTTAAATTGACCTTTGACCTACAGAAAGGATCAAGGTCAAAACCTCTTTACACCAAATGGTGAAATATTAAGGCAAAAATTCTTTTCTCTCGAAAAAACACTAAAGAAACACCTCCTATTTGATGATACCACAAACCTTGTGTACTTCAGTCAAACGACCTAGGGAAATAATTCTCCTCTGCAATATGACCACTGCACTGATTTTGAGCAAGAAGTAGCAACCTTACCTATCAACAACCCACAACCCACACCCCATTTCTGTCCACACCCACATTTGACTGCAGTGTCAATATTGTCCATTACTGATTTGGGCCCTTTCCACCCCCAAAGTAATTTTTTAAAATTTTTAGTTTACACGGATTTTTCTCGGAAGTATGAATTTATCAACACAAAATGTAATCAGTGTAATTAGATGAATGTTTTGAACAAAAAAGTAAATCACAAAACTTCCGTCAACCTATGGTTTTTGACTTGCGATATCTAGAACTTGCTGGCTGACAGAAAATTGAAGCACAAGTTTGGTCCTTTTCCTCCTCCATTTTTGGCCCAAAATTGAAACTTTTTTTCATAATTTTTGATTGATCATTTTTTGCATTTAACATTTCTTTACACTGATGTTTGTTGGAATATACAGAACTTTTAATTTAAGCCAGTTTGTAAATTCTCAGTAGGGCATTTACATGGCAAACCGGCAATTTACACCAAAAGCTCAATCTTTTCCCTTTTGAAATGTCAAATTTCTCTTTTTTCTACAATTTTGTATTTGGGGTTTTTGCAATTTACTACCCATTTCTTACCATTGCCGCCCTGAAACATAAATTTATGATTGTGTGTGTGGTGCTTGTGGTGGCTGAATATATTTTTTTTTTTGGACTCTTTTTCTTATGATTGCTTTATGTATTATTCCATCATGACTTTTGTCTAAATTTGCTACTTGTGAGTCTAATTTTTAAAAGAAAATTCACTCCAAGTAATCCGCTGTTACCGGGCCCCCCCTCAGATTTTTCAAAATTTAGAAAAACAGGGTTTTTTTTGCCCAAAATTTAGGTTTTTTATTTAACCAAAATGAGTCATTTTGTACTGTTTCTTCCCCCCATGATGTTTCGTCGCCTCGCCCCTCCTATGATTTTTTAACCTGGGCGCCGCCCCTGCTCTGTTAAAGGCACTATCATGATTTGCTCAACCAGAAAATCGAAAAAAATCAAAAATCAGATTTTTGCATGTTTTGAAACAAGTTTTATGTTTTCCTAACATACCTTAACAAGTTTACAGGACCAAATGTCGCCGAATCAAGACAAAAGTTGTCTCTTTTGTCATTACTGTCCGAAACGGACACTTACTACAACAACGTGTAATTGAATAGAGATTCATATCTTGGCCACTGCTTGTTTTCTTTCAGTGTCTAATCAATTTTGCTGGAAAAATAACTGCGATACTTTGGCAGACTTATTCTCACTTTTAAGTTATTCCTGCAACATTTTAAATATTTTGACATCTTTCAGGTGGATCATGATAGTGTTTGGGTGGGTGGGTGGGTTGAAGGATAGTGTCTTTAACAGGAAGTTATATAGTAACTTAATAAACTAAGCTTAATAACTAAGTAAAATAAGTTTGGTAGTTTATCTGAAGTGCACTAGTATAATAGGGCAAAGGTCTCAAAATATATCAATCTTTGCTCTTCTCTGTGAAAAGGCTGTAGCCATGTTTGTTTGCTAGAAATTCTGCCTCACTTTTTAGCTGTAAGGCAAGGAAGTTTGCAAAGTTTTACAGTCCTGTCAATTAGCATCATTAAAACTTTCAAGTGGAATATAACCCTATCAGGACGGGCTTGGTTAAATAAGCTTTGGCACCATCTATCACTACGTAAGTGATTGGATTACCTGCTAGTTAACTTTCGAACAGCAGAGGCTTAGTAGATTAAATGGGCTGAAATGTGATTAAGTGTGGCTGATGAATTTCTTTCAAGACCCTGGCAGAGCCCAAATGTGGAGAAGAAAAAAAAAAAAACATTGTAGGCTACAGCAAGTTTCACTCACAGGCATATGATGCCAAACATTTTCACACAATTTTGCAACCAATCAAATGTCCAGAAAACACTGGCATACGAAATACAACTGCCAAACAACTTATTTTGGCTTCAAGAAATTTTGGCACATATATCATGAATGCTATTTTGTAAGAATATTTCATCACAATTTAATCAACCATATCAGAATGTTTTGTTTAACTACTCTATTTTCGATCTTACTCCTACAGCATGATGCCCCGCATACTAATAGGCCGATTTTTATGAATCACAAATACCCAGCATACACTATCAATACTCTCTGTCTACCTCCTTTTCTCTACGTCAAGACTATTCCGGCATTCCCGCCAGACAGAACCTTACAACACGCAAAGGAAATACATAGATGCGTGTTAACGCATCAACTCTAGCACACGATGTAGAAACCTATTTCATACAAGGAATTGTGATGCACATATATGCACTTTTTTTGTATTTAAATGCATTTACCCGCTATTGTCCTTGGAAAACCTGTTAATGCCCCACAAGCAGGCAATCAGCATTCAGGGGTTATTTTCTGAGTGGTACTGCCCAATAGGCACTCACCGGATTCATATTTCTTCAGGGTTATACTAAACACCCGCATTCATATGCCTCCAGCTTTTTTCCCCTTTATTTTTTGTGTTTTTGTTTTCCAAGCTACCTAAGCAGTAATACGTTGTGAATACTGAGTGTCCCCATGCCAGTGCTCATATGCATTAGTTTTGTTTTTAGGGTTTTATTATCAGCATCCAGGTTCTTGAGAGTAAATGGACCAGTAGGGCAACACTTATCAGCATTAAGGTTCCTGTGGGTAAATGGCCAGGGGTGAATTCCACAACGACTTACGAAGTATCCTATACCCATCATATGCAGATGCATCATAAGTTCCTGTAATAATATCCCTATTAATATAACCCAAAACAATTTTGTCATTTGAATTGTGGATACTATATGTTACATAAATATTTGAGACTAAAGTTCCCCAAAATTTCACACACAGGAGGGACAAAAGTTCCCATAAAAGCGACTCTTTCCTGTTTTCCCTTCCCCCCCATCCAGGTAAATAGTTCATTTTTATGGAACTTGTTTCCCTGCATTGGTATCTCGACTAGCCTTGAGTGCGGTGGCATCTGATTTCGACGAGACTTGGCAAGTTTTTTCAAAATGACAGATATATTTGTAATAAGTTTATATAAACCAATTGACTGCTCTATATTCGTCAAATGGTGCAAAATACATCCCCTCGGTGACTGGAACGTGGCCTACTATTTTTCCTCGACCTTCGGTCTCCGGGAAAAATAGTAGGCTCATGGTGCTCCAGTCACCCTACGGGGTATTTATTTTGCACCATTTCCCCTCATCGACAGTCAATATTTGAATATTCTTTGATGTGTTAGACTTACGATGCATCGTAAGTCTTTGTGAATCCACCCTCTTCTAACAGCACATTGGCCTACTTTTTTTTTTCACAAAAAGCCCAGGAGTATTTTATTAGGATCAGCAACTTAAATACCATGATTGCCTTTAAGTCTATTGACTGAGTCGGGTTAAAAATTGCATTATGTTTTTGTTTTAAACTTGTCATGAATAGATTCTTCTCATTCTCCAAGAGATAATTGATTACGTTGGTCCAACAGGCTTTTGGAGATTTTTTTACGAAATGTTTAATACCATTTGAAAAGTTACAACTGCTCAAATGTTGGGCCCTGTTTCTTTTAGGGATACAACGTAATTAAGAAATTCAATCAATCCAATTATGTTTTTATTCCAGTGGGCATGGTTTCGTAAGCAAAAACCCAATATCACTGGTTGGTTGCCTATCCTAATATGGACCGATATTAAGTGCATCGCCACGCAAATGTTTACGCGCATATAATATTATGCAGTACACTCAGCTATACGGGTTGGTTCACGTTTTACAGTGGAGGAAGATTTTTTTGCCTCTAACTAATATTTTGAAATAAAAATATTTTTCATATTAAAACAAAACTAAATAAGAATGAGTATAAAAGATAGGATTTGTTGTTGTACCTATTCTAATACCATTTTCATAGTTGGATGGGCAGTCCATATTTTTTATTGTAGTGCCGCATCCACTACTCAATATTGGACTGCCCATCCAATATGACACGGATATTAGATAACGAGGGGCGATTGAATAAGTTCTAAGCCTAGGTAGAAAGAGAGATATGCTATCAAGTTCAAATTTACAACACCTGTCTACATTTCATTCGTCAAATTAAAATGCCAGAGTTTCAGTGGTATATCTGTTTCTATTTTTTAACTTTTTAACTTGCATGAATCAAACATTGAGAGTTTTGCCGACCTATTGAAGCAATTACCGCGAGAAAATCAAAAAGTTGAGGAGAGGAAAGCTTACATCGGGGGTGCTCTTCCATCGTGACAATGCCGCAGTCCATAGTCTATGGTAGCCATGACTGCAATCCATCAGTGTGGTTCAAACTTGTAGAACAGCCAGCCTAGTCACCCGATTTGGCACCGTCTGACTACTATCTCTTCCCAAGATGAAAAGGAACTCCTCACTTTAATTTTCATCGCGTAATGTCTCAATAGGTCCGGCAAAACTCTCAACGTTTGTGATTACTTGCAAGTTAAAAAATAGAACAGAAAACCCTGAAACTTCCTGGAATATTTCCATTTGAAGCATGAAACTGTAGACGGTGTAAATTTGAACTCTGTAGCATATCTCTTTCTACCTTTAGGCTTAGAACTTATTAATCACCCCTCGTATTAAGGTAAAACAATAAATCCTATCTTTTAAAACACCACATACAGTAACCCCGTCAAAATTGACACAAGCATCAAACCCCCCCCCCTCATGACATTAAGATTGCACAAGTACCTCATTTTACATTTACTCCAGAGACTAACTCAAAAGTGCGCATCACTGATAACCATTCATTTTTTCATGCACAAAATATCAAACTTTGGACTAGTGAAATGATAGGAAACTCCATCATTTAAAGGGGACTTGATGAAAAAGAAGTGCCTACAAGATTTTAATTAGATGGCGTAGTGAATCATCACTTCATGTGGATAGGTTTCGTCTCAAGGTGCTCATCATGGCAGTTATAGGAACAACATTTAGTATTGATATGACAATAATCTACTGTTGAATTTTGTGTGCTGTATTTTCGCAGTAGCTTGTTTGTTGCGTTGAGGTGCAAAAATACTCTGGAAATTAAAAAAATTCATGCGTATTACCATAACCACTACCCCCAACTCTGCGCGGAGTCCTACCATGATTTGATTCGATTTGATTGACAATAAGCCCTTTCTCAATTCTTAATACGCTTGTCCGAACTTTTGTCTGTTTAGTATAACCCACCTCCGTGTGCGATGATCCCTGTATAAGCTTGAATGGCAATCCTCCACGGGGTAGATGATTGTCTGCAAGTGCACAGCTGCTTAGTAAACTACACTCTCTGTCATAATTTGTTTCTCTGTATCAAGACTACGCCAGCAATTCCTGCCAATACGAACCATGTCAACGTGTAAAGGAAATACATAATTAACGCAGCACTCTCGCACGCGTATGTAGATGACTATTTCAGAAAAGGATTGTGATGGTGACTAATCATTACAGCCTTGCTGTATATTTTCCAGTTAAGTATCCTTTGCTGAAATTCGAGTTATTCGCTAAAGTTGGGGCTGCGGTGGACTGGCGTAGTCCTGCCCCGAAGGTGCGCGCTTTTTGAATACTCGTCCTGCACCGTAAGCCAATTCCACTTGTCCACCCTACCCGACAGCGCAATGCGATTTGGTGAACTCGGAAAGGGCTTATTACAAGCCAAACAAACTCAGGTAGAGTAATACAACATATACGAGGCCAAGGGGAATGAAAGTTTTTAGATTTGCCCCGCATGTCTCCCAAACCTGCCGCCAAAAATTTTTCATTATTCAACAAAAAAAAAATCATCATTTGCATAAAAAATGCTCATCATCACAAAAAACCAATATTTTTCAAATCATCAAACACGTAACGAGTCCAATTACACAATTATGCAACTCTGAACATGAGTCCTTTCTATCAGTGGCACTGTTGATTGTGATGATCTTCCACAGCTCTGGGAAACTGTGAAATATACATTAAAATGAATACTGACTAGAAATTAAAGCCTCATGGCCATTTGCAACAAGCGGTTCTCAGTGAACCCAAAGGTCCCCCGCCCAGTGCAGTAGCTACAGAACCAGAAGCAACAATTTTAAGATCCTCATGGAAGATTGTGATGACCCACCAAGTTTCATCCTCCTACCACATGTTGTGATTTGACCTCGGATGATCCGACTGACCCTGAACTGACCTTCCAAAGTGTCAACACGTGAATGTTGACCACACCCACCAGTTCATCCTCCTACCACATTTATTGATTTGACCTTAAAGACCCCACTGACCTGAAATGACACTTTCAAATTTTTGGTACTGAATGTTGACCACACCTACCATGTTCATCCTCCTACCAAATGTTTTAGTTGTGATGTGACCTTGGAATGACCCCACATGACACTGCAAATGACCTTCAAAATCTTGGCACTGATGTTGACCACACCCACAAGTTTTTTCATCCAAGGTCCAAATCACTAAATATTGGGGGGTAGAGATGAAACTTGGTGGATTTTTACCACACCCACCAAGTTTCATCCTCCTACCACATATTTTTAGTGATTTGACCTGGATTACCCCTGCATGACCTTCACATGACCCTTCAAAAGTTTTTGGCACAGAGGAAAACAGGTTGTTGAGCACACCCACCAATTTTCATCCTCCACATCCAACATGTTATTGATTTGACCTTGGATGACCTCGGATGACCTTGAATTGACCTTCCAATTTTGGTACTGAATGTTGACCACACCCACCCATTTTCATCCTCCTCCCACCTTTAAAGGGTTCACACGCACTATGACGCCTCCCATAGACTTTGTATAGAGAATTCATGTTCTATCTTGTGCTGTATCTCAAGTTACCTTGCTTTTCAGAAAATGAGAGTCGCACAGTTTGTTCGCAAGACATTCTTTTATAACATATCCCAAATTGATCACACATATCGTCGTATAAATTTTGTCAATCTTTAGACGATGCTCGGGGTATAATTTCGCTACTCCATGTTCGCCCGAACCGTGAATGCACGTGTGTGTTAATCCGCATTAAACGCAAAATAAGCTTACATCAACACATTTTCTTTCAGGAATATCAAGACACACTTTCCAAAAAAATCAGTAGAGACCAAATTTATGCAAAAATTGCTCCAAATAGTATCATAACTCAGAATTTTCCCCGTGAAGTACTGACTATTGCTTTGATAAATTTTGCCGGAAGTGGCCGCCAAAGGGGTATTGGTGGTGTGTACCCTTTAGCGAGAATTTTTTTGACCCAACATTATTATGTGTTCAAAAATACCTAATAAAAAGTTAAATTGAGGTCGTCGAAATTTCACTTTTTCCGTTAGCATTTTTAAGTTTTCGAGATATGGCTTCTCAAAGACGGCCGACCAATACCAAACCACGCACGTTTGACCGATTTGAGTTTAGCGCGTCGTTTTCCTATATTTTTGTGACCCGACTAAAGCCTATCAAAGTTTCGACGACGGCACCTTTAAATTGCTTTAAAGAAGCATATTTGTAATTTACCTTTGCGATGGTGTGTAAAAAACATTTTATTATTAATTTAAAAACCGTAATGGATGATTTTAATAGGTTAGCAAGATTAATGAAAATGTATTTTCGCCAGTATCAAGATCAGCAAAACAACCTACAAAAAGAACCATTTTAAATTTTTGCTCGATTTTTAGCCACTTTTCAGGTGCATGCGACCCTTTTAAGTGCTAAAAATTCTCTAAAAATCTGCTCAGAATGGCAAAAATCAACATAACAATTAAAAAGTATAAACGACTTCATAAATGTGGCCCAAATTTGTATCTCTATTAACATCCCATTGTTTGAGATTTGTCTTAAACAGAAAGTCGGGGAGTAGGCGTTTTTCCCGACTATATCTGCATAAGAAACTTGAGCGCGGTAAACACACACGGCGATTCCCACTCCCCCCCCCCCCCCCCCCCCCCCCGACTCCCTTAAGGTGTAGTAAAATCTAGGACTTTAAAGGAAAATGATAAGTGTGATATAATATAAATCCTTGTAAATATCGTATAGACCTGCTTATATATCATTACAAGGGGGGGGGCGTTGCTAGGCTAAAATAGAGTTTTAAACAAATTCGATTTTACCAAGCCATGTACTGTAGGCTACTAGCGATTTGGTGGAGAATTCCGTGCTAACTTGACAACCAGTATGCTGCGGCGTGTTTTAGCCCTATTTTGAGTAACTAGTTGATTTTGTTTGCCCATAAGGAACAAATCAAGAAGAAACCCCAAGAATTTGCTTCTGATTAAACATTATAGTGTTTAGAAAATAGAAGGAAGATAAAAAATCAATAAAGCGATTGATATTGCTGTACCAACCCAAAACGGCGGTATAACGAGACTAGCACCATGTTTGCGCGCTTAAAGGGTGCACACCACTATACGCCTCCCATAACTTTGTATAGAAAATTCATGGTCTATCTTGGGCTGTATCGCGAGTTCCTTGCGTTTCAGAAATGAGAGTCGCAGCACAGTTTGTTCGCAAGGAACATTCTTTTTATAACATATCCAAAATTGTCACAACATTTCCGTATAATGTTTGCAAATTGTAGCGTATTTCTCGGAGGGTAGTAATTTCGCTCTACTCAATTTTCGCCCGAAACCGGAAATGCACGTGTGTGTTATCCGCCATTAAAAACCAAAATAAGCTTAAATCACCACATTTTCTTTCAATTTTCTTTCAGGAATATCAACAACCTTTCCAAAAATCGGTAGAGACGCCATTTATTATGCAAAATGTGCTCAAATAGAGTCTCAATAACTCAGAATTTTCCCCGTAATACCTGACTATTGCTGTATAATTTGCCGGAAGTGGCCGCCAAAATGGTAATTAGTGGTGTGTACCCTTACAGTGATTTGACCTTGGATGACCCGCGGATGACCTTGAAATACCTTCAAATTTTTGGTAGCTGAATGTTGACCACACCCACCAATTTTCCTCATCCTACCACATTTTACGTGATATGACCTCCGTATAGACCTTGAATGACCGCAACATTTTTGGTATGAATGTTGATCACACCCCCAATTTTCAATCCTCCACCACGTTATGTGATTTGACCTTGGATGACCTCGTATGCACCTTGAAATGACCTTCAAATTTCTTGTACATGCTGACCCAAACCACCAATTTTCATCCTCCTACCACATTAAGTGATATGACCTCTCATGACCTTGGATGACCTCGGCTGACCTTGAAATGACC
>JAMKCH010075699.1:0-10611 GCA_023653785.1 Ophioderma brevispina
TCAAACACCAAGATAGTGGCAGAATTGTTTTCAACAGGCTGGAACAACCCCACGTGGACCTGTTCACAAACCGCCTCAACGCCCAACTCCCGACATACTGTTCCTGGCCCAGGGGACCCAGCGGCCCTTTACCAGGACGCCATGACAATGGGGTGGGACGGAGTCGCAGTATAAAGCCTGCCCTGTACGATTTAGCCCAGTTCTCGAGTTCTTCCAAGTTTCACCGGACAAGAAAGCTGCCGAATGATTATGTGTGCCCAAATGGCCTCGGCAATCGTGGTTTCCAAGACTACTGTCGCTGCTGTACGCCAACGCGTTGACTCTTCCAATGAGGAGAAGGACTGATCAAGATAAGGGGGGGGTCTCCTTCCGATGGATACTCTGAAGGCGATCAACCTGGGACGGCATGGTTAATTCATCAGTCCTACCGAGCAGAGCAGGCCCTTTTTTTCCCCCCCACTCCAAGATGCTCCGTTTGGCGGGAGGAGGCAAGGGGAGGACCTACCACAAGGTTAGGATAGACTTATAATTTCTAGACTGGTCAAGTACCGGAATGGTGCAGGGATCACCAAGTGGACCCTCTGCGAGCAACTCTGAAGGAGGTGGCCGACTTCCCGATGCAGGCGTTCGAAGATGGAGCCAACCCCACGCACAGTCAGGAGTTTCCGCAACGGCAGTATGAGCCATTCATCTGGGGTTTGGGCGGAGACATCACCGGGACATCACCGTGTCTAACTCACCAGCGCTTCATGACCTCTTCAAGGGAATGCTACATCGACGGCCGCCCTCGGCCTGATACGCTTCTCTGGTACCAGCATGGGAGCTGCCAAACCAGCCCTCCAGCATCTCAACAGTCCACCTTATGAGCCTCTTCACCATACGTCTCTAGCGGACACCACCAAGAAGACTCTCTTCCTTGTCGCAGCAGCCATCAGGCAGGAGAGTATCGGGATTATCCATTAGTGCTGTCTATAGCAGAGAAGTATTACATCACCTCACATTCAAAGGGAACGCAGCTAGCCTTCTTCCCAGATCAGTGGTACCTGGCCCAAGAATAAATATATCAGCTTCACTCCACAGCCGATCATCTCCCAGATAAGACTCCGAACAAGAAGATGAAGGACCCTGGGTTGTCCAGTTAGAGACTGAAGTTTTACCCTCAGCAAGACTCAGCCCTATTGGGGGGCTCAAGATCTGTTTTTTCCTCACACTAAGAAGCCGTTTCGTCCTGGCCTCCAAGGACCACCGTATTAGCCAGATGGTATCGTGGCAGTATTAAAGGGAATGAAAGCCTAGCTAGACGGGTACGGTAGTCTGACCTTGGGGACGCACATAGGAGGAGCTCACGACGTTAAGATATCAGCGGATACCGGGGAGCGTCTATACAAGATGTCATGGACGCTATTGGGTGGGCTTGCCCTTCTACATTCCAACAGTTATCTCGAGATTCCTAGTACGAGAGGTTTCGACGGCAGCTAGGGAATCCTATCATCGGCTTGTCCTCGTCATCACCTAGCAAGCCGCCATTCTTCCAGTCGCACAGGCTCCCCCAGTAGAGCCCAATTTACCCATTGAAGTCTGTAAGTGCAACTATTCTATTATCGTTTGTTCAACCTCTCCCGCCGAGACCATATCACCATAGCTCCGCTTGCCCTATTGGCCTCGAGCAGTCTGGTATCCGGGTTGAATCTACCAGTCGCATTCTGTGGCATAATCAGCTTTGAATGGGAAACGTACTAGGAATTTGTTCAGGTTGTGATTTCCATCCCCCCCCCCAGGAGGGAGAGTATATCACCATAATCTCCGTGTTTTATACTTACCATTCAAGCCTGATGCTCCCCCCCCACCCCCGGTTCAGGGCCGCAGACGCCACCCAGGACGAGGCGAGGCTCCACGGTTTGTTCGCTCTTCCCGCCCGTTGAGAGCTCAACCTACGGTGGAAAGAGAGCCTACCTAAAATGATCCAGAAGTTCAGTTGTTCTAGATCAACGCCCCCGATGCGTGCGCATTCAGGGGTCGTCGAACTTTCCAGTGGGTAACTTATTGGTGTCCTCCTACACGATCATCTCCCAAAGTGGGGGGGGGGGGGGGGTGGATATTTGGGGGGGGGGGGGTGGGCGTTTGTTGTGGGGGGGGGGGGGGGGGGGGGGGGGGGGGGGGGGGGGGGGAAACACAAAGACAAATTCCTTGGAATAGTTGTATGTGTAAAGAGGAACTTTTGTATCAAAATCGGAAGAAACAATAATTGAAACGCAGTCAGTGAATGCAATGGATTGCTAAAAAGCAAATAAAGCTGTGAGGGTCCAATAGGGGTTTACGTACATGGGAAAAACTACGTAGCTTTATTTCTAATTAAAATAGGGACAGCATTATATTTTAGGTCGTCAAAAGAGGTTTTTAACATGTTTTGATGATTTTTTGTGCTACTTACAACTCATACAGGAGTAACTATCATGTGGTTTTTTCAAATATAGTTATGTTGAGAAAATGGCCTTAAAATGCTCTGGAAAGCTTTATTTCCCTTGGTTTTTTATTCATTAAATTGTTATTATGTACTACTAAAAGATAGCCAATTGCTTTAAAAAATGTTTTCATCAAAAATACATTGTCTTTAGTTACAGAAATACAGTTGGAATCAGGAAAAAATCCAATTTCGGGCCAAAATCACGACTAGGGTGGAAGGTTCATCCGATGAGGACAGCAATCCTGGGGAACATACCCTAGATTGCCCCTTAAAGTTAAAACAATACTGTAATTTTCTACTTAAAGTAAAGCAAATCACCCACTTTAGGTCAAACAGAGAATCACTGTTTATCTATTGTGTTTTTTATGTTTTTGTGGCTTTTCCTGTAATACATGTTTAGTTGTGATCATAAGTCAAATAAACAATATTTTTTTGAGGAAAAAATGACTTAAATGCTTCTGGAATGCTTTTATTTTCTTTATTTAAATCTTAATTTGATTATTTAGACGTTAACATATAGTCCAAAAATTACTTAAAAAGTGGGAATTTTCTGATAAAGATTTATTTGAAGATATCATAATACATCAAAAAATCTTCAAAAAATCATTTTGTTTTTTAAAATTGTTTAAAATTCTTTTTTTGGCCCCAAAGGCAAACAAAATTAAAATTTGTTATTTTTGGCAAAAACAAACTCTTATGAGAAAAACAAAACCATATGAGCAGTTGAGTTATCTGACATTGGGTTGCCAGTTGTCAAACAAAAAATGGGGCCCACATAAATTTTTTTCTGAGCATTTATGATACTTGGCGGCTGTTGTTCAGGGATAATTGTTAGGGTAACTAAAAAACTAAGGGTGGGTCACTGAACAGGAAAATTCATATTCTTTTGTTCTTCCAAAAACGGGCGCCAGCCCGTAAAGTACACATTTTGGGGACCTTGAGCAAAAATTGGGTAATATAGGTGGACCACCGTTGCATTTTAAGTGCCGTTTTTAAAACAGTGTATTTGCTCAAAATCTCAATCAGTGCTTATAGAGAGTCTTATGACTTTTGTGATTGCAAAGAAACTATTGACCATTTTGGATTCTCAACTGGGGATATTAATCAGGCATTTGAGTTACGGCCTTTAGTTAATGTGGGAGGGTCAATCAAAATATTGAGAGCCCCATTCGTAAAAGTGGGGAAATAATTTTATTCCATTTATAGGGACCTAAGTAAAGCAGAGGTTATGGTAAATTGCTGCTGAAGGGTCTTTTAAATGAGCTAGAAAGCACTGCTAACTGCAATGCTGGACCATGAAAAACCAGCACAAATATCGCACAAGATTTCATGCCCCAACAACACGTTGCATTTGAATTTAATACATAGAGATTATCAAGCTCCACATTTCTAATTATATTACGGTAAAATACTCTACCGTTCATGCGGCCCTGTAGTGCGCAGTGCGTAGCCAGGACCTGGAGGGGGGGGGCAAGGAATCAAGAGAGTTCCTGATTCTGGTATTGCTATGAGGGGATGATTAATGTACGGGGGTGGGGTTCCTAGGCGGTGGAGCCTCTCGTTTAAGGTTCCTGGGTTGACAATTTTATAAGCTTTAAAAAAAAAAATAGTGTTTCAGAGCACAAATTTCCCCGTTTCCTGCTTTTTCAGTCTTTCCCTTCCTTCTTTCTCTTTCTCTTTTCACAATTTCTCTTCTATCCTTTGCCCATTATCTTCTCTCTATTTCCCTCTTTTTTTTCTCTTTGTTCCTTTTTTTCCCTCTTTTTTTCTTTTTTTCTCTTCCTTTACTTCAAATTTGGGCTCCCCTTCTCGATTTATTATGTGTTGTGTGTGTTAGGGGGAAAGCTTTCCCCTTTGCCCCTCCTCCATTGGGCTACGCCAATGGTAGTGCGGCGTATTTAAAATTAGTTAATTTAGCGGATCTTTTTCATTTTTGAGCCACAAAAGGGGGCGCAAACTTTAGGGTCATGAAAATTTTGGCGCCTGCTTTATGGGAAACCGGATTCTGTATGGAGGTTTTGTATTTGTAAAAAAAAAAGATCTTCAGCAGGTTTTACCTTGCATTAGGCCCCTACCAAAATGAAAAAAAAAACACACTCGGTTAGTAGAAGTCGCTATATTTCACACCACGCGGCGTGCCGTCTAAGTTCAGGTTATGTTAGTGCCTGTTCATGCATACCAGGGGGGGATCTTCATTTTTGCCTGTTTCATGGTAACCAAAGAATGGCAGGAGGGCTTTTTTTAGGACGATTAAAGGAACCCTTCATGGGGATGAAGCGACCATCAAAAGTAGCAATTATTGGTATCACTGGGGGGTGGGCAAAGAGCATGGGGACCAGGGTTCCTAAAACTATGACGTACACAAAAATGTATGATGGCCATTCTGTAGGGTGTAGCGTTACTTCGAGCTAGGGGCTCGCGCAAAGATTATTACAGGGGTCAAACAAACTGAAAAAAGGGTCCAATGTTGTTGAATTTGCATACCAATAATTGGGTGCGTATGATCCAAGGCGAAGGGGGTGTTTAAAAAATGATAGTTTGTCTTATCTCCGACTTAATCCCCTATGGGAGTTTTAAGCTGAAAAAACCGTAAATAATAGGTCAAAGGTTAAATAGCGTTCTACAGGGTCAAAATATTAACACAACAAAAACTTCAATTTCAGTGGGAATGGTCTCATATTATTTGTAATTAAATCACAAGTAAAATAAAGTATAGTTTGGACAATGTACAATGTTATAGTAACCAAAAGGTTAACACCTAAACAAAAACCCCTTACCCCTACGAGGGATAGGGGGCAGTATAATTGAGTGCGTAACTTGTTTAATGTTCAAATCAGATGGTCAAACTATTTCCTTAATGTAAATTGTGGGAAAAAACAGTACAAACATATGATGAGACCATTTTCCCACTGAAATTGGAGCAGTTTTTTGAGTATTTGACGCTGTTTGTAGAAGCTAAAAATTTAAACCTTTGAACCTATAATAACCGGGTTTTCATTTTAAAAACTCCATAGGGGTAAAGCGGGGAGATAGCACAAAACTATACATTTTTGTACTGCTTTTGATCATACGAACATTTTGGTATGCAATCAACAACATTGGACCACTTTTTCAATTTTGACCCCTGTATAAATCTCTTGGCGAGCCCATAGCTCGCTTTAAGCACCCCGACAGACTGGCATCATACATTTTCGTGTATAGATCATAGTATTGAGGTGTGGTAGCCTGGTATAAAATGCCTATTTTATTTGCCCCTCCCAGGTGATACCGACCAAACATGCCAGGCTCATCAACTATCAGCCAGGCTTTTCACTTTGCTGCTGAAGGGCACTTTAATTTTACATTAACTTAATGCCTGAGGAACAATGAATAAAGCACAAAATTACAAAGATTTCCAGCAGCCAAAAAGTTGCATTGAATGATACATAGAGATTATCAAGCCACATATTAATTACATTACGGTAACTAGAAAACGTATCATGCGTCCCGTAGTGCGCAGTGGCCTAGCCAGACCTGACTGGGGGCAAGAATCTAGAGATTAATGATTCTTGAATGCATGCAGGATTGCGGGATAATGGGAGAAGGACCAGGCGGAGCTTTATCGGGGAAGAGGGGAGGATGAGGGGAGGAACCGGAAGGGGTGTCAAGCGCCACGCGTCGGAAGGGCAGCTCCTACTCTGCCCTGTCGTCTTTTGCAATTTTAGAAGCTAAAAATTAGTGTTTCAGAGCACAAACTTTCCCCGTTTCCTTATTGTACGTTTTCCCCTTCCTCTTTCTCTTATTCTTCTGACAACCATTTCTCTTCTCTCCTTTGCCCATTCTCTTCTTCTCTATTCCCTCTTTTTTTCCGCCTTTCCCTTTTCTTTCCCTCATTTTTCTATTTTTCTCTTCCTTTTTACCTTCAAATTTTGGATCCCCTTCTCGATGTATATGGTGTGTGTAGGGGGGAAGCTTTCCCTTGCCCCTCCCTCCATTGGCTTCGCCAATGGTAGTAGTGCGCGTCTAAAATGAGGTAATTTTAGCGGGACTCTTTGGTCATTTTGAGCCACAAAAAGGGGGCCCAACTTTTAGGGGTCTTGAAATTTTTAGCCTGCTTAATGGGAACCGGATGTAGTAGTGCATTTAGATTATTTAACAAGATCCTTCAGCAGTTTTTACCCTTGCAATTAGGGCCCTACAAAATGACAAAACACACGGTAGAAGTCGCGATTCCCCACCACGCGGGTGCGTCTAAGTTAGGTTATTTTGTGACTTGTTCATCATACCAGGGGGGATCCTTCATTTTTGCTGTTTCATGGTCCACAAGCATGCCGGTTAGTGCTTTTAGATCATTTAAAGACCCTTCATAGTGGATGAGCCAGACCATCAAAAGTAGCACTTATTGGATCAAACTGGGGGGGCAAAGAGGCACTGACACCAGGGGTTCCTAACACTATGACGTACACAAAAAATGTATGAAGGCCATTCTGTAGGGGTCGCTTACTCGAGCTAGGGGATCGCAAAAGATTATACAGGGGTCAAAACTGAAAAGTGGTCCAATGTTGTTGATTGCATACCACTTGTGCGTATGATCACAAGGAGTAAAAATGTAGAGTTTGTGCTACTCGGGAACCTTACCCCTATGGAGTTATAAGCTGAAAACCGTAAATATAGGTCAACAGGTAAATTTAGCTTCTACGGGGTCAAATATTAAAAAACACTTCAATTCAGTGGAAATGTATTCATATTATTGTATGTAAATCACAAGTAAAACTAAAGATAGTTGGACAATGTACAATGGATCGTTACCAAGTTTACACCTAACAACCCCTTTACCCCTACGAGGTATAGGGGCAGTACTAATGAGGTGCGGTAATTGTTAATTTCACATTGCAGATGGTCAAAAAATTCTTAATTTATTGTGGGGAAAACATTAAAACAATATGAGACCATTCCACTGAAATTGGAGCATTTTTTAGTAGTTGACCCCTGTAGACGCTAACATTTTACCTTTTGACCTATTAATCAACGGTTTTCATTTTTAACTTCCATAGGGGTAAGTCGGATATAGCACAAACTATACATTTTTGTACTCCTGTGATCATCACGAAATGTTGGTATGCAATTCAAACAAATTGGACACTTTTCAATTTTGACCCCTGTCTAATCTCTTGCGAGCCCCTAGCTCGCTTAAGCTACCCCTACAGAATGGCCATCATACATTTTCGTGTATGTCATAGTATGAGGTAGCACTTGTATAAATGCCTCTTTGCCCCCCAGGTGATACCGACAAACATGGACAGGCTCATCCACATCAGCAGCTTTTAAACTTGTCTGTGAGGGACTTTAAGTTACAGGGAAATTAAGGACCTATAAAAGGGAAAAAAAACAAATATTTTCACTATTAACGATGGCATTTTGAACCCCTCTCCCATGCAAATGATAGGAGTAACATTTGCTGATTATATCCCAAGTTGAAATCCAAAGGTCAATAGCTCGTGCCAATACCAAACGTAATCACCCGATTGGTTGTGGAGCAAAGACACGTAAACAGCACTTTCAAAAATGCCGTTTTTTCCTAATATTACCCAATTTTGCTCATAGTCACAAAAACTTTGACGGGCTGCCATTGAGAACGGAAAGGAATATGAAGTTTCTTTTTATGACATATGCTTAGCTACCCCAAAAATTACCCGAGGAGAGTTAGAGAAAATTCAAGGGTATGGTGAATCCCTTCTGCTTTGGCATGAACCGTATGAATTCATTCATAATTGTGTAGTGCGCAATATGGTGAAACAAGTTTTTGACAATTATCTTAAAAACCTTTGACTTTTGGAATAAAAAGGTATACTGACCACCCATAATGTCGCCATTCCGCACATTTTGAGTTGTCTCGCAACCTTCTAGGCCAACGGTTCCTGTAGATCAGTCAGTAGTACTTACGCTCAAAAGGGGCGTGACCCCAAAAAGGGGCGTGGCCATTCAGCATTTTTGGCGTCAGTGGGAATTATGTTATCAACCAAATATTGTTCCTGGACCTCTAATTAGTGGATTCCTGAAGAGTTGTAGCTCTGGACATAATAATGCATACAAAACCATGAGCTACTAGAGTATATTGGATTATATCGTATGGTCGGGGAATAAAATGCAGATCAGTAATTGTGGGACGGGGATAATTACTGTCAATCTATGATAGCTATGCCCATATATAGTATGTCAGAGATGGTATGGGTTACAACCTGATGTTTAACTATTAACCAATCAGAGATGCTATGGGTTAGGGGCCCGGGTGGTAGCAGAAGCAATTAACACAGCCAAGTGAGAGATTTACCAACGGTGCACCTGTGGTTTTTTAGTGTTCTCTATATAATGCAGTGATATGTAAATGGATTCGATATGCATATGAAAATAGGGTTTACAATGATAAAACTTATAGTTATTATCAATAGAATTAGAAATTACTTTACTATCTGTTAGATAACAGATTTTTGTGCTTTTTTAAAAAAATTAAGCACCATCTTATCTCTTTGTTTGTTGGGTTTTTTTTTGGCCTTTTAAGAAATGCACACTAATTCAAGTATGACAAATGCCTAGGCAAACCCCAGTACTGACCCTTTTGAATTTTAGGAAATTTTTTTGATTGACCTAGCAATGATGTACCTCTAAACATTGCTGTTATTACTCGCCCTCTCACTGCTTTCGCCATAAAAACGATAATTGTGTATTCCTTCTGTGCCTGTTATGATGAATGATAGCCACTTGTAATATGTAAGCCACCATTCCCCTCTCTCCCACCTGTTTTGTTAGCACTGTAGCCTATGCTTCCACTTTCACAGATTTTTTTTAAAAACTCAAATGAGTACTACAAATAAGAGCTTAAATGCAAAAGGGCTTACAAATCCATTTGCACTTTCGATAAAAAGAGGAAAAACCTGAACCGTGTCAGTGAGTTTGTTATAATGATTGAATATAGTTTATTTTTAGAATCACTGATACAGCAATAGAAAAAAAGTAAGATCGTTCAAATGGCCATTTTTTTAATTTTTTTTTCTTAATTATTAATTAACTGTAATTGAAAAAGTGGATGTAGCCCTTTGCGAAACAACTATTTAACCCCTTTTCTAAAAACCACCTTTGTGATTAAAATTCATTCCATCTTTTGTCACTACATTATTCACCTTGACTAATGTTTTTTGAAATCAAAAGAATGTATTTAATAATCTCATTTATTTTAAAATTATGACATTAATTAAATTGTCAAGAAATGCCATTTTCTGTAATTTTTTTTCGAAACAATTTTTTTTAATTTTTCCACCGTCAACTTATGTTGGCGAAGGGGGACTATAGAAATGCTCTCGTCCGTTCGCGTGTGTGTGGTGTTGTGTGTGTTGTGTCCCCACTTGATATCTTTGATCTAATCAATCAGTGGTGTCCATCTTCATCTCAACATAGATTCTCTCAAGTACACGTTGGCCTGGATCTGAAGTGGGTCATGTGCTCCATGGGTCAAGGTCAATAATGGTCAAAATAGGTTAAAATTGCTACAACCTGTAAACACTAATATCTTTTTATCTAAGCAAGTGTGGGGTGTCCATCTTCGCACCATAGATGTCGCTCAAGTAGGTGCGCGTATGATTTTCGGAGATGGGTCATGTGCAGGGTGTCAAAGGTCAAATATGGTCAAAAATAGGGTTAAATTGCTACAACCCTTGTAACAACGATATCTTTTTTATCTAAGCAGTATGGGTGTCCATCTTTCCACCATAGAAGTCGCTCAAGTAGGCGGCGGATAAGTTCGGAAATGGGTCATGTGGCATGGGTCAAAGGTCAAAAAAAAAATAAAAAAAAAAAAATGGGTCAAAAATAGGGGCAATTTGTCAAAAATGGGATTAAAAATTGCTATAAGGCTTGGCAATTGTGGCTAGGATGATGAAACTTATGGGGTGTGGTGCACCATTCAGTGTCTGAAAATTGAAGTCAGTTCAAGGTCATGCGGGGGTTCATTCAAAGTCAATTGAATTAAATTAATTGCTATAGGCCCCTTGTCAATTTGTGGTAGGATGATGAAACGTTGGTGGGTGTGGGTCAACATTCAGTGGCAAAAAATTGAAGGTCATTGAAGGTCATGTGGGGGCATTGAGTTCAAACCACAAAGTAGGTGGTAGGAT
>JAMKCH010075701.1:0-46685 GCA_023653785.1 Ophioderma brevispina
AAGTTGTCGATTCAGGGACAGCTCCTGAGACTTTTCTTGAACAAATGTTATCATGCAATATGACCTACTTAGCAAATGCATGTTAAAAAAAAATCAAGAAAATAAATACAATAAATCAGAAAAAAATATCCAAATAAAAATGTGTTATGCTCTAAGCTAAGGTGGTACGAGACCTACTTGGTAACTTGCCAATTGCACGTTCTACATTCAGGGAATCATGTACCGCAGCTTCTGAGACATTCTCGGTCTTGTTTAATTTCTAAAAAGCGCTGCACCCTTTTGGAATCTTGAGAAGTTGAGCAGTAACCATTAAAACATATTTTGCACACAGGTTATCAGACCAACATGAACGCTTATAGTAGTCTTTAAAATGTATACAGTATCGCTTTAATGCTACCTTTCTTAACTGCCTGAGTCTTAAACACTGCCTTTCAGGGGTAGCGCTGCATGGTAAAAGTAAGGGGTCCAGTGAAAGATAATTGGACCCCTTAACCCCACCTTTAGTCTGAAAACAAGGGGTCTAAACCAGAAAATAAGGGGTCCAAACGTGATTAAATTAAGCGGCAAAAAATATTGGTTCTCGAACCATGGCATATTGCCATAGCCCAAAGTCATGATTAGAAGACTTTACTCCATTAATGAATGGGCAGTTGGGGAGCGCACCTTTAAGTTAAATTCACCTCAATCCAAAAAGGCCCTATCTTGACTTGTCACTCAATCTCCCAAATACAAAAACAAAACTCAAGAGAACTCAATGCAAACAGTAACACTGCAAAGCAAAGAAAGAAGGGCAAACAGAATGACTAACCTTTATCACTAAATAATAATACGCTTACAAGGCATTTTTTAATGTTTTATTTCAATGTTTGCCCTTTCTCACCTTTGCATCCAAAGTTCCAAACATTTTTAAGGCAACATACACAAAGGGCTTCACACAGAGGCCGTCAGGTACTACCCTTCTTACTTAGGAAATTCATCGCCAAGAAAAATGGTTTTCACTTTGAGAAATTATTTGAAATGCCAACTAATCAACAGAAAAACATTCGCTACTAACAAATACAGGGTTTTGCAATTTTTTTTTTTTAAAAGTTTGAAAAGATTAAATTCTTGAGGAAAGTTTCGCGTCAACATCACTTTATGTCCGGTCGGCGATTTTGGACTCCCTAGTCCCTAGCATGGCAGACTCCTTAGTATGTCATGAATGTGTTTCAGAAATGGTCATGGGACTGTGCTTACGTTTGCCGATTGGTTATTTAAATCTGTAATTATGGAATTTATGGCCGGTAAATGATTTGGTTCATTGGCAAACATCAATGGCAGTTTTAAGAATGAAGAACTTGTGATGGATATCTGGCAGGTACGGCAAAGAAATCAGCTGAGACAAACTTGCGCTTTTAAAAATATTAAGGTTTGTGAATTGATACACATTTTTATCTCTGATAAGTAAAATTGGGAGGTTTTCAATTCCCACATAGTAACACAGACGTGTGGTTTGCCTGCGTCCAGTTTAAATTTTTTTGGACCCCCAAACCCCCTCTGATTGCAAAATTGAGTGCGTCCATAATTAGCTAATTTTCCGAAATCGGTGTCCTGGATGCAGAAACGCAGAAAAACTCGACCCCTGCTGCCTCTTAGCAGTGATGGTAGTGTGAATGGAAGTGTGGCGCAGGCATAGAAAAAGTAGACAAGGAAATTTAACCCTTTACAAGAAGCTCGCAATTAGAGTTTGCTTACCTTACTATCAAGGACAAAGGTTAATGACCTCTCCCATTTCAGAAAGCACAGAGTAAGAGGAGAAAGTCCATATCTATCACCAGTTAAGGCGATCTGTACAGTCCAGCTCGAAATAACAAAACAAATGTTAACATTTAGTGACACACACATTTAACATTTTATTGACACACACACACACACATACACAATACCCACGCATACACAGACACAGGCTTTGAATTACAATTTTAAGATGACATGCATCCAGTCATGTAACTTCCGAAAATTTACAATGCAAATGTAAAATTACATGCAACGCAATGTAACATGGATTGTGGTGCTACTGCTAACCTTTAATCATATCAGACTCGTACGTTTAGACTATGCCAGTTGGCCGCTCAATTTTTTATCATTTCAGCATTCAAGGACTTTCTATGAAATAAGCTAAATTGCATAGTTTATGAAGTCACAAAGTTTAAATTTACAAAGATGCACACAGCATGCTAGGTTACAAAGTTACATGCCCAGAGAAGAAGCTACATGCATCTATGCATTTGTGCACCTGGGTAATTCGAAGCCTGACCATCAGAGTAAAGTGGTCCTAGCTGGCGGCCCACAATAAGCCTCAGTACTTACTATATTTCATGTAACTTTTGGCATATGACTTTTGGCTTTTCGAAACAGGAATAGCCTTTTCCAATTGAAATGAATTACTAAAAAAATTATAAGTTGGTACACCTATGCATTTTGTTGCCCTTTGACCTATGTAGCTGATGTTTGTTATCATGATTTCCGCGTGACCCAAAAGGTCATTGAGAAATGCCCCGTCTGTCTGCTATGCATTTTTGGTATCGTGTTGATTTTGACATAATATGGGCTGATATTTGGCATGAAGTATAAAAAAAAAGAAGAAAAAAGATTGTTCCCCCCCCCAAGGTTTATCAGGGTTTCATGAGTGATCCAAAGGTCAAAGGTCATCTGGAGGTCAACTTGCATAGAAATGCCCCTATACCCACAAAATATGGTCAAAAGGACCACTGACCTGACCACACACAGAATCTGAAGGTCAAATGTCACACATAGGTCAAAGGTCCCACACATAGGTCAAAGGTCACAGCATAGGTCAAAGGTCATACAAGTGGGTAAATGCACTATTTTCCAAATAATTGATTAGAGCTGACCTTCCAATTTCATTTTTTTTGTTTTCAAACAGTCCTCACTATCATAATGAAGATGTACCATACACCGGCACAAAAACACTTTTGGCCACCAGTTTAATTATGATGACCCGTTGTATCATTCCTGTCTCACCACGCTGCAGAGATCACTTCACGGAAATATGTCAAGATTTTTGTCAAGCGCAGTTTGACTTGCATTCATGAATATATGTAACATACATCACGAATTCCCCTCAAATAATACACTTTATTTAAAATTAAAAAAGAGGCAGTTAGTTTTGCTTTTTGACATAGCGAAAAAACGGCCGGATTTTTCGCCACGCTTCATTGAGCAAAAGCGGCCCAATTTTGCTCTCCTCGTGACGTCCAAGTGATGACCAAAACATCGTGTTACTCGAATTGTTATTTTTTTGTCATTGCTGACCTGTAATCTTTGATGGATTAATGAAAGTAATAGAAAATTTGAAAATAAGTTACAGAATGACTATTTTTGTTTCATTTCTCTTGTTTTGTGTAATTATTATGGATCATAAAAAACACATCGATCGCATTTCACGGGGGGGTAATGACACACCTGCTCGATTGGGCCTGGGGGATTTCCCAAACGGTAATTTGTGGAACTGCTACGTGCATTTACTATTGTAATGCCTGTGTCGCAGTTCATTATAAACAAAAATCTCCCTCTTAAACCCCTAGTTCAATACATCTTAGTCATATCATGAGAATCAAAGGAAAATTATTGACTTTCAAATCCGTCGGTTAGTGGATTAACCCCGCTGCAAAATAGTGTAAATTTCCAATAACATTCATTTAGATTAATATTCTTTGACCAGGCCTAGACTTTAGGCCAAGTCTGAGTGTAAACCGTCCGATAACGCCTAATAGCACCCTCCTACCGTAAGTCTTTAAAAGGACTAGCGCTTGAGTCGCGCCGGAATGTTGATGCCCGATTTGAATTCAGGCGTTTGCTGTTAGATGGCTGTCTACCCCCCCCCCCCTGGGAAGTTACTCGATAGGAAATAGGCAAGTCAACACTGCGATATTAGTTCATCACTTGACGTCACCATTTTGCCTGCGATGTGGATTTGTCGGAACCGTTTTCGAGTAAGCTATTGGGGGAAAATTAAAAGGGCAAAATACTCAACAGATGTGGCAACAATTTTCAACTTATTTTGATTATATGTTAATCTATGTTACTTAACTTCCATCATACCAAATTTCCAAATATTCAGAATCATGCCATATTTCCTTTAAGAACTTTAAAAGTGCTGTGTCCCATGGCTAGAGAAACCAAAGTGAAAAAAAAACAAGGCGAACTCGTATTTACGCGATGCGTAAATATATTCCCCGCCGAGGTCGCTATCACTAACCTGCGATAAATGCCACTAAAACCCCCACCCCCCCCAACCCGCACAAACACCAGCCCATCCTCATCCACACAACCTATCTCATCCCACACCCTGCAAAACCAACCCCTCCCCACCACCCAACATCCACCCTCAACACCCTGCCCGCACACCACTCCCCTCCCACCCCCACTCCACCAACAACACCCTCCCCACCACCACCCTCCCCAACCCTCTGCAAGCACGCACCGCCCAACCCTCCCCCAGCACCCCGCAATACCTAACCCCCCTCCCAACACCTAACCCCCTCCCCAACACCCCACCCCCTCCCTATGCATAGTATTCTCATGTATGGAAGGAATTTTGCCTATCCGATGTACCTTTTCCAGATATACAGCAATTATTGCATTTTAAAATTAGCTCATTTTGCATACCGAAGCCGCTGGCCGCAATATATCACATACTGTTCAAATTGCAATAAAAGATGTGCCCCCATGATAGCTTTCATTCAGGCAGGATTTTGAGTATCAATGTACATTGGTCAAAAATAGAGCAATTACTGGCCGTTTTTTGCATATTAATTAGCTCATTTGGCATACCTCAATTCGCCAGAATATGTCCCGCAACTGTAACCAGGGTCGAAACTTCTTCAGCCCGCTTCCTTCCACCAAAGTTACATCATTATATGCCTTACGGACTCCAGAAACTTGTAACAAGGCCTTGAGGCAATTTTCATAATTATATGCAAATTAGATACTTAATTAGGCATAGCTTACGCCCAAAAATCTAATCAGGTCAAGAGCTCACCCACCCGCTTCTTTCCACCAAGTTACATAATTGTGCCCTTTACGGAACTCCAGATAAATCGTACACAACGGGTTAACATTTTTTCACGGACGAACGACGGACGAACGGACGAACGGACTCTGCTCATTTTATAGTGCCCTCGTTCCGAACTTCGTTCGGCGGGGGACAAACAAACTTGTTTCACAAGTTTTCCCCAGGGAAGGTCTACGCAATTACGGTGTACTTTTAATGGGATGTACATGATTAAATTTCGGTGTCAATCTATTTTAGGCTGACAGAAAACCAGAAAAAAGTACCACCCATTTAATGGAACTTCCTGTGGGTATCATTGTGTAAAATGGTTTATCCTCAATTTTCGACGGAGGATGGCATTCAGCAAGTCAGATTGGAGAAAAGTAATCACATTTCATTTTAAATCAATCAACACACTAGTCTCTTACCAAGTCTGGCATTGCTTTCGCCATATCGGGTGGAGATTTCTTGTTTCCCCACAAATAACACAAAACTGTCCATATCTTCCTTATTCATTGTAAGCTGAATTTCTGCAGCAGAAGTGGGAAAAATATTAAATTATCTGTGTGTCAGACTCAGAGTTCACACACATATCAAGTGGTATCCAATTTGTTTTTCGTGTGCCATTTTGGGCTCAGACCGATTATAGTTTTCCTATTACCAATGTTCAACTTACTATTTCCATTCATCTGACCTTTTCTTGTCCTGGCCATTACACTAATCAGGTCCTGTCTCTTCAGTAACTACAGAACAAAATGAAACCGGATTTATACTGATTGTAAAAGATTGCAGTACAGTACACAATGACTCCTTACATAGTGAATACACTATAGCACTTTCTTCTGAAGTGCCGCCTAATTTTTCATTGTACTAACCCCAATTTAAGGGCACTCTTTACCTTTTTTGGTTGCCTTATGGACAAAATATGTGTCGATATTAGTTATTTATCTTTTTTAATATGCGAGTGATATAAAAAGAGTCATAAAAATAACAAGTTAAACAGAAATCATAAAAAAGATATAACTATTCCAATATTCATAGCCAAGAACACTTACATAATAAAAATGGAGGCTCCTTTTTACTTGAAGGAGTTTGGGTAAATATGGATCCCCAAATCATTTCAATTATTTACATTACAATCAGGTTTTATGGAAAATCAAACACGAATTACAGATGCAATCTATTACCTTCAATTACAAATTAAAGCGGCAACTGGCACATTTTCACAAATATAAAGTTTCATTCTTCAATTTGCTCGCAAATGATATCAAGGCCATTGGGAAAATAGAGATACATTTTACACATAAAATATACATACTCAAAACAAATAGGGACATTAAGAAGAGGTAAAAGACCATCCAGGTAATGTAGGCTAACTTTTAAGTCTTCCATAACTTTATCACAAATGTGTATATTACGATATCGCTTATTGACATTAAACCACAAAGTCACAGACCAGTCAAACCAGCACATGCCGTGAAACGCATAACATGGCGTGCTTTTTAACGCCATTGTCAGTTATCTGCTGAATAATGTCGCTGGCGACATTAAATTATAAGATTGTTCTGTTTTTACCCATAAGGATGCTGATTTGGTCTTAATCATTTTTCAGGTTAGGGCTAATGTATATAAAGCTTCGCAACCATCTAAAATAATTGATTTGGACAAACTTGAGGGGGGTCACTATTTTTCATATTTGCCAGTGTCTCTTTTAACATAAGGTTGAATGGACGGTTAAAATAGTATTTGTGGTCACTTACCTTTAATTCCACCACATGCCGTCACAGCAACTCTTCCGAGCACCCAACAGATACCGTTCTCACGTTTCTTTCACCATCGTCACTGGCTATGGAAGATTGCTCTTGTTTTGACCGTCATCACCTGTTGAATATCATAGATCTACATCTCTGGTTTCTGTAACAACTTAAAGACACTATCAGTTATTTACCCCAGCGAGTCAAAATATTTGAAAATTTGCAGAAATAGCTTAAAAGTAAAGGATAAGTCTGTAGAATTCTTGTAAGTTATCTTGATGTAGATTATTCATCCCATTGTAGTTCAATAAAATAGAAGTTTAATCAAATACTGGACTTACAATTTTGCAATTTACTATGTTGCGTCCACGGGGGACGGGGACGGGGCACTGAAGGGGATCCCTCGCCGTCTGTCACATGACCAATCCACCGGTTCACTTACCTGATGAAGTCCAGTGGTTCTGGACGCAACGTAGTAAATTGCAAAATTGTAAGTCCAGTATTTGATTAAATTTCTATTATTTTCTTGTAAGTTATTTTTCCCAAATGAAAAATTGAGAGAAAAGGAAGAAAAGAGCAGTGTTCAAAGATATGAATCTCCATACAATTACGTGTAGTAATAAGTGTCCGTTCGGACAGTAATGACTAAAATGTCTGATTTTGTTCTTATTAGGTTGGTTTTGGTCTTCCCACTTGTAGGGTATGTTAGGATACCTATCCTTGCTGCAAACACTCAAAAATCAGATTTTTGATGATTTTTTCTATTTTCTGATTTAGCAAATCACTGATAGTGCCTTTAAGAATACCATTTTACCCCACTTTTTGCAAAAAAAAATCTGTTCAAGCTCAACTCCATACTGCATACGAGTAACAAGTACAGGCAGGCCTGCAAAAATGTGGATTCAAGCAAAATAAGCCAAATTTCTGAACAAGATGCACAAATTCCCACTCTTTTTTATATGAGAAAGCAAAATTTCCCTCCAAATGCCAAAATTTCCCCAATAAGGAGCCTGCTGATTTCCTCTATTTAATGTTCTTGGTGCAATTTGTACCAGGCTTGTCCATTCACTAGGAAATCAATTTGTTAATTAAGATCTATTCCTGATTAGGACACACTCCATTTTATTTATTTTTCTCTAGAGTTTCAATATAGAAGCAATAAGGAAAAGTTAAGAAACAGTCAAGACAGTGTTAAAATCTGCAAAAAATCTCAACAAATGAATCATTTCCAAGTGAGGTTGATGCAAGCACATATACAAGATTTGTTTTTGAGGTAAGAGTGTATATGCACACACACACGCAAGTGCACACACACGCGTACACACGACATGAGGCACTGAGAGGGTTGTGTGTGTCCCTGTATGAGATAAGATAAGCACTTAAATTAACCAATTTGCAATTTGGTGTACAATTTTAATTTTGGGTAACCATTATTTTATCATTAGCATTAACAATATCCTTTGAAACGTATTTAATTTCCCTGACCCCAACCCTCAAATCTTAACAGATTCAAATCTTAACAAATTTTTATTTTATAAAATAAAAGGACTTGTTGTTTTGGATATGGGCAGTCCAATATTTATGGAAGCTGGTGCAGGGGAGGACCTGCATAACTTTTGACAGATTGGTATCTCATCCCAGTCCCCACCCCATAGGTAAATCCTTATTGACTAAATTGAGATTGGATAAAAAGAGGGTTATAGCAGGGGACTGTAGTGTAAGAGTGTGCGCTTCCGGATAAAATTGTGAATTTTTGCACACAAGTACTTTAGGCAATGATAATCCATAAAATTGATGGAAACACTTGCCAACCCCCCTTACTTGGCCCCAGCTTGGTTTCATCAAGTTCTACAGTGGTCAAAAATTAAAATGTTCTGGAATGTGTTAAAAAGCACACCATGGTGTTTTTCGGTCACAAGGATTCCAAAAAGGTATAGTTACCATATCTATGGCTTATAGTTCCTGAGTTACGGGGTAGGAAGGGCGCAGGCTGTAAAAATTGTGAAAAAGTCAATTTTGGTTTGTACATTGGTCAAAAGTTACAAGTTGCTTTGATTCAGCTTAATATGTGGGTGGCTCTCATTACTCCCTAGGCTTAAGGAATGAAATAAGGAATATTTTGCCTTATCTTTTTGTTGTTTTCACGTTTACCAACCAAAATAGGTCCACAGGTTAAAACTCCAATAGCTCCAATAGCTTTGAACTTTTTATTTGCCATTTGGTTAATAACCAGACACTAAGATAGCTCAAAAATTCTTCCTAATTTCTTGTTCTATTAGCTAACCACCAATTGAACCCATTTTAACAAAATTGGAGCAATTTTTAATTTTGACCCCTGTACAAACCAAAATTGGGGCTTTTTTAAATTATTAAACCATTTTTACAGTTTTTACTTCCATAATTTCCTAAACTAAAGTCACAGGTAGTATAAACTATACCTTTTTTGGAATCCTTGTAACCAGACGACAATCATGGTGTGCTTTTCAATAACAATCGGAATAAAAAAACATTTTTAAAACTTTACCCCTGTGTAACCTTGAAATCCAAGCTTTGGGCCATGAAAGGGGTGGGTGTGGCAAGTGCTTCCAGCCATTTTTGGATTATCAATGTATAAAGTACTCGTGTACGAAAATTCACAATTTTATCCGGATTTTGCACATTCCCATAAGATCATTCACTACAGTCCCCCACTTATTAGGTCATATATACGCCCCGCCTAAAAAATCCAACCGATATAAATTACTTTATTAAAAAGGTTTTAGGGTGAATATATAAATGCCATTTCTTTGTTCGCTTACTTTGTTTTCTTATTGTACCTTTGTCCGTAATGCATAAACGAAGCATGATGTGGAAGTTTGAGAGATTTATCCAGCTGGCTTTGCGCGTTCAATTTGAAAGCAGTTTGATGTCTGGTTGATGGCCATTTCAAACATCTTTCTATTTTTTAGGCTGGGAGTCATACTTGACCAATCACTGACCAAAGTAGACAGTGGTAAGCTAAATGCGACTAAGCCAACTGGTTTCATAGAAACCTGTTTTTGATTGGTGAATTGCATGCTGTGAGCTTGCAAGTCACCAATCAAGTTCTACTGTAAAGAAATATACTACCAACAAGAGAAAAATTACTTTCCAGCAGTTTCCTTATGAGAATTAAACCTGTGGATTTTCAATAAAAACGTAGTAGCATTATTCTTGCATTGATTTGAGATGAAACTTGCACTAAATAATGACAACTGACCACAAAGTGACCCCAAATGATCTTTTGATCTCTACATAAGTCCATTCCCTCCTTCAATACATGTGTTTTAACCTGGTACAGGTATTACCTGTTGCATCACTGCTCACACTATTAAGGTTTTGTACGCAAGTGTACAAATGCTTGATCGACACACACCCAGACAGACCACACCCTATGCCACACAAGACACACACACAACACTTCTCTACCAACACACACATAACATCCACATAACACACATACACGCAACATACCTCTTTCATTCACCGATGACATGCACAAATAGCTGTTTTTACTAGCAGAACTGAGGACACACACCTGAAAGTTAACTTCCTAACTGCGGACTTCACACAGAGCTCTGAATGACTTTTCGCAAGGGTCATTGACCTGACTGTGACCCGCCAACTCGGCGGACCTCTCCCCCGACCGGTTTTAAACTTAGTGGCTGTTTTTGACTCTCTGATACTATCTGTCAACTGTGGGACATCTTTGGAAATTTGTGTGTTCATGGGGCAAGGCAGTTTCAAAGGGGCAAATACAAAAATGCCTTAAAATTGCAAGGGCATGAAGGCAAATTTAGCAATTGGAAAAGTGCAATCAAGGCATTGATGGCAAAATGCTTGGGACATTCCTGATGGCAGTACGAGGGCCACACAATGTACCCCTATTTTCCCTGATATAGACCATGAAGTATTTGTTTTATGCAGATGGACTGCGACTCGGTTATGAGGTGGTAGGAAAACAGTTCTAACTATTTCCCTATGGAAACTGTGATAGCAATCCCAATGAATTGGCATGATTGTCAAAACTGACATCAATGATTCCTACCACCCACTATCTCACTGATTAATGCCTGTCCTTGGGTTGAGAGGCGAGTTGATAAGTTTTCCGCGGTGATCTACTCTGTCTTGTCTGAAGTACGAAGTGTGACGTGTGGCGTATAGGTCCCATGCGCCACCTTTCAGTTTCATTTCTGCTTGGTTTTGCTTTGGTTCCTCATTCCTGCTGTTTAAATTCCTTCCCCCTTTCTCAGCCCCTTCTTCCCTCCTATCTTCCTTTGAACTGGACATAGTATAGTTTGTAGGTACTCACCATGCTGTAGCCAGCTTCTGGTTTTTTACTCTTGCCATTCATTGTATTGTTAATATAATACGCATCAATCCCAGGGGGGGGGAGGGGGAGGGAAGGGGAAGGGGGACGGTGGAAACAAGGAAGATGGGGGAAATTATGAGGGACAGCTCCAGATAGTAGCTGTCCCCATTATTACGTCAGATCAGGGTACCTTCAAATAGAACGGTGGAAGTTACAATACATAGCAAGATTCCTACTAACGGTGTAACCCCGCTCTTAAGCTACTCTATATGTACTCTTAGCTTCCCTACTCCAAGGGTAAACCCCCTTGATGCATAAATGGGGCAGTACCAACAACTAAGGTTCCTGGAATTCACACAAGCCCCCTGTGTGATAGGCAGCTATGTTTAGCAACGTACCCATCCTATAGTGTGCTCTGCAATTGCCTGGTGTGACTGACAGGGTACCCTAATAAGCCACATTCGTGGAGTAACCTCTGAAGCTACTCCTCGGAGTACCGGTCCAGGTACTCCACTACCCCGGCCGCTAGCAGGTAGCAATTTGGACCATAGAGGGCATGGTGGGAAAAAGTGGTGACTCTAGGAAGCTCCTCCCGGGAAATTTGACCATTGGGAGGGAATCTGTGACTTTTCCAGATAAAGCAATACATCACAATGGTGGGAAATCTAATGGAAAGGGCGACTAGCTTCCCGGGAAATAATGCATTTTTATCCAGCTCTGATAGAGGGCGCCAAACATCCCCTGTTGTTTTACGACTTCTGATCATTTTCAAGCTTTGTTAAACTCTATAATTTGAATTGAGCATCACCAAAAACCCCATATATGACCAACACTTTGGTGTCAAACCATATTCACATGTACGGCAAAAGTTAATCCTGGATAAAATTCCTGAAATAATCACACAGAGTTCAAAGCTCATGTGCATGGGAGTACCCACAACAGGTACTCCCGCTTGGTGTGACAAGTATATTCAGCAAATGCGTGTGTACCTAGGTGGATGATTCAGCTCCAACAATAAGATTAGGCGGCAAGGCAGTTTTCCCAATGGTAAAGGGCACCAAGGCATTACAGGTTTAAGAATAGCAATTTTTTTAGCACCAAGGCAAAGGGTAGGGCACCCAGCCAATTGCTTAGGTGCCTTTAGGTTATTTTGGAGCCTGAAGGATTACCCCCACTTTTGCGGCCCGGCGATGTGGTAACCCTGCGGGTTGTAACTTAACAGGTCCTTCAAAGATTCCCATGAAGAAATTGGTTGTGTATAATACATCAGTGGATTCTCCCCACTCTGAAAACCAACCTCTCCACCTTTCTAGTTGCCACCTATAAGCGATCTAAGCACCATTGGATTTGATCGGTGACCTGCAATCTTTCCCTACCCTTCTAATCTGTCAAGATCATTTCCTTTCTCTCACACTGTAGCTGAATAACTTTTCCCACTTTCTTACTCTGCCCAAATCATCATGACAGAAAAGCATAATTTATCCATTGCAACTTCCCAACCCTCACTTTAAAATCTATGTGATCCTATAGATGTTCCAGTGTGCACATATACCTTGATGTACCTCACATTGTGAATTTCACTACATAACGCTGTACTTGTTTATATGGCTACTTCCCTTCCCTCACAGTAGGGTGTCCAGGTGATTTTTAAGAATTTGTTTTTTTTTTCCCGCTTTTTATTTTTTTAAAAAAATGGACATCTTGTGAAAAGAAACAAATTGGACTACAACCAAAATTTATTTCGAATGGGTAAGCGTTTGTGGAGTTATGGCAATTTTAAGGTGCTCAAAAATCGTATTTTTCGTCTTTTTGGTAAAAAAATGTAAAAAAAGGCCGTAATTGAAGATTAATTACCAAATTACTTCAGACTGGGTATGATGATAGTTTTATGATGTGTAGTTTCTACTTTGTTCTAGATAAAACCAGTTTCATGAAGAGTGGACCAATCGTTTGGGAGTTTACAGGGCTTTCGAATTTGCCAAGTATGCCTATTTTTTGGATTACCCACAATGCATTTGGCAAGTCATATGGTCCCAGGTGGAAATTCAACCTGTACAACCCCTATGGTGAGTTATTACCAGTATAAAACCAATTTATATGGCTTTTTTGAAATGCCCATTATATTAATTCTAAATCAAAGCAGTGGAAACTGTAATTTGGTATATTAGTTTCATTATTAGATGTCTTAAAGATTCCTGAAAAAAAATACGAATTGCTTCAAGCTTGGGGGTTTTTGCATTTAATTACCATATTAGGAGAAATATGAGCAAAACATAAATGGATTATAAAGTGGTGGATATTGGAGGGTTTTTGGCTTCACAAGTACTTCAACAAAGCATAGAAAATACTGCCAAAAAGTAGTTCTACGTCTAAATTATAAGTTACTACATGTTCACTCCATTAGATTGGGTTTTTCCATTTTTATATGGGGAAAATTACATAATAACCCCAATTATAATTAAACATACATGTACGAACCACTCAATTATGAATTCTCAATTACACGATTAAGTACGTAAATTGACAGGAAAAAAATATTTTTGTATATAAACCCAAATTAATTCATTAAATAATAATAACCAAAACTAACAGGCCTAATGAAGGCCTTTAAATTATATCAATAAATCCATCAGTTCGTCCCTGCCATTACGCAATGCAAAATACCACCGTGGGGATTTCACAATGTTTATTTAGGTCATTTAAACTTTTGTCCCATGCTCTTGAAAAGCTGTGAAGAATGCAAAATAAGGTATGGGTCAGGTAGTTTTTACACTTTATATGTAAATATTTTCCATTACTCAAAATTTTTTGTTTTAATTTTTCTTTTTTTTAACTTACTTTTACCACCTTTTCACTTTTTCACCTTTAAACCATATTTTCCCTTTCATACTTCCTCCTCTCTATTACTTATTGTCCTACAGACATGAAGAGGTCATCATAACCAAAACATATCAAACATTACTGATGAGATCTTGGCTAAGGCACCATCAAAAATTAAAGGTAGGTCAGGTCTTTATGTGTGTGGTGTGTGTGTTGTTTTGGTTTGGTGTGTGGGTTGGGTATGCATGTCTTGTTGTGTGTGCATGGGCCTGGGGTATGGGTGCATGTGTGTGTATTAAAGCAGGAAAGATGAATAGTGATTGAGTGTGTTGCATTTGTGTGGCAGAAATTGTAAGTATGCATGGGTGGTGTGCATACGTCTATTATTTGCATGGGCATGTTGTGGTAATAAACACAAAAAATATTTTTACAATCATTTATCCACCGACGTCAGTCATACACACCGCATATTCATCAATTTTAACTAGTCTTGCATCAACAAGCTTAGGCCATGAATATATGGACAAAGTACATGTAAATTGCAAGGATGTTTAGAATATCAGAATGAATACTCAAGAAATATCAGAATCGAAAGAACACTTATAGTTACAATAGCTGCTAAAAACAATATTTATTTTTACTACTGCTCAAAAACATGAAACCCCACGCCGCCTTTGAAAACAAATGAACTAACAAACCGTTCAGCAACGGGACGGTAGCCTACCTACAGCCTTGCACCACCGCCCTACACGGCATACAAATGCATAATTCACTGATCTGTGGACTCTGACCACGACTACATGCGGGCATAGATCTATACCAGGGGCCAGGTCTGTTTACTGCCGTACAACATGAAAATGCAAAGCAAATTCGTCAATTTTTATCATGATTTCACCTCTATTTACTATTTTTCATGTCAAGACACTTTAACAAATTAATATTACATATAAATAATGCCTACCACGTCATGGACACAGTGATAATAATTAGATCTTTCAACTGATTGCGCGTTTGGTAAACTACGAGACCAAGCCTCCCATCAATGCATACACGCGGGCAACGTATCACAACTGTATTCGAATGCATAGTTCCCAGGGGGCTCACCCAAGTGTCACTCTCATGGTCATCTTTCACTCTATCGCGCGCTTGTCCAAATCGGTCCGCTTCCTATTTGAAAAGCGTGGGGAATGTATGGAAAATATGGGCGGTACAAAATGTTACAGTTAAATCCCCCCGGATATCGACCTCTGAACTCAAAACGGTCAATAGAAAAAACCTTAAGCATAGCACAGAGCTTTCTAACGGTATATGTATGCCTTGTGTTTCGGATTATGGAAGCCATAAATAGAAATTCAGAGGTGTAATTTTTAATAAAATTAAAAATACTTTCCCGTTATGCTAGAAAGGCGGCAATTTCGCTCATAAATACTTTGAAGTATGTACTGAATAATTCTAAACACGAAAAGTGACCTTCTTGTTTTATCCGGGTGTCGATTTGCCGAAGAAACCTGCCCATGTGAAGGACCAAAAACGGGGACCTACACACAGCCGATTGTTAGGGTTTTTTCGGCACGTAATGTACTACGCTGGTGAGTGCCGACTTCAAACCATCCAAAAATGTTTTTAATTTGGACTTTGGTCATTTTTTATACTATCCCTTATTAGATTTCCCATTCATCCTTTCTGAGTTATATCGTGAAGTTTTTGGAACCATATTGATAATATGCCTCAATATTGAGCGATTTTAAAAAGTGCTTTTTCGTGCTCGCCACTACTTGCATTAGCGCAAATGTGAAAGTGACGGCTTCGGACTGTGTATCCCCGGACACCCTACTCCCAGCCAAGCTTTAGACGAGCAGATTTTTTCACTTGAGTGCTTCATGCCTGCAAAGGCAACTGTCCTTTCCTTGTCCTCTCATCAACACCGTGGTCTTAAGCTCCCAATGTGACTAAAATATTTCTAACCAATACCCCATTCTTCCATTGCAGATGATTTTTTAGTTTTTCTGAAAATCATGTAAAATCACAGTCCTGTTTTTAAATTTTTGGCTTTTTTTTTAGAAAGTTTGTAATTTTTTTTCATTTTTTTTTCTGATTTTTCAGATTTTTAAAGCTTACAATCATCATCAATAATTAAAAAAAAAAAAAAAAAAAACAGAAGAAAAAAAAAAAAGAAAAAAAAAAATTGCCTGACCGATCCTACTTGAAAGTTCGCGTGCCCATAAAACAAGGTTTTTTTTGTCACCTTAACATTTTCAGCAGTCAGTCACTATTATCTGCAATATGCCTTATACCCTTGGCTGTCACAACAATGCATGGAAATTGATTACTTCATTAGCTGACCGAGACACACCACCACCACAATGGAGGTGTGCGTAATTGTTGGAACTTGATTTTCAAATGGGACGAAGTATGCTCTGCTTCAATGATGGTAATATGAAATTAGGCCCTTAAATCTGTATTGAATACATATGCATACACCAAGCCATTGTTCCACCAATTGCAGTATTGGCTCTGTCCTCCTAGTAGACTAAAAAAGGACAAATTTGCCTATTAAGGTGTCGTGTCCTGTTAGGGTTTAAGTATTTTTTTTAAATTAAAGTCTATGTTTGCATAAAGACCAAGTTTTCCGTTTAACGGAAATCTCCGTTTTCCGTCAAACGGAGAAAATTCACGAGTTATAACACGGATTTTGGAATTTTTGGAGAACCTGTTAATGCCTGAAAAAACATGGGATTTTTCCTGTTATCTCACATTTTTGACACAAAAATATGGTTCAAAATCAATCCTACCACTAATTTTAGTGTCAAAATGCAGAAATCCTCATGAAATTCCTGGCCCAAAATTACCTATAAAGCTCATATCGCCGATTTCACTCAAACGCCGTAATTAAGTGCAAAATTGGCATACTTCTGTAATCATATTCCTGTGTGCAATGTGTGCATGGGATCCTATGGTGTGCTTGTTTCTGGTGTTTCTAGATTTTTTAATGTTTTTTTTTTGTGTTTTTAATTTAAGAAAATCAGAGTTTCACCTAAAATGGCATAAATTTTGAGGTTTTAATATTAGAAAATGGAAAAGAAACGTAATCGGCGATTTAGAAAACGGGAAACTTTGGTCTTTATGTTTTGCAGTATAAATCCTAATTCCCCAGCTACTTCATGATTTTGATTGACTTTCTCCCATCACATTCACCTTGGTATTTCTAATCAGGTGGCATCAGAAGAACCGTTTCCTTTCATCACACCGGCTTTTCTCGTTCAACAATTTTCATACTCCTCGTCATCTTAGTGATCAATCAAATTCATCCTCTCCTAGAAATAAGTGTCCAGAAACCACACAGAATTATGTTTTGAGAAAGTCACCTATTACATTAATGCACTAATTCAGGTTGTAGCTCACATTATAGTGTGGTGTTTATTTGATGAAAATTTGACCTATTTTAATTATGTTTTGCCTAAACTTGTCAATATTTGCATGACATGATTGAAATTGTGCATTTTTTTTGCTCTTTGATTGGTGGGCTCTAGAGTTAAATTAGTGTTGAGTGGTGGGCTCTGCCGCCCACCACCGCCCACTGTAGCTACATCCCTGTGGCATAATGCATCTGTATTGTCAGTTGCGTATGGCTTACCGCTCTGAGGGTGCACGATTTTCCCAGTCTTGTGAAATTTTTTCCCTCTCCGGGTGGGGTCAAAGGCCAATTTTTCCCGGTCCGAGGGGCTCAAAAATCAAAACGGGCTGATTTAGCATGATTTTTTTTAAATTTGCCATTTTTTGATGGAGTAATGTGGGTGGGGGGGGGATTGGGCACCCTGCCCAGCCTCGCCCCCCCCCCCCCCCCCCCCCCCCCCCCTCCCCCCCCCCCCCCCCCCCCCCCCCACCCCCCCCGTCCTGTTACGCCCGTGTATTGTGCCCCATTTCCATCCGGAACTTGTACCACAGCACTGCAGTCAGCTAAAAACATACGGTTTAAGAAGCATTTTTATTATCAATATCTATAAAGACTTAACCTATCTATGACGGTGCAAAGTTGACCTGTTATTCGTACGCAGGTGACATTAGGGCACGTTATCCATTAAATACCCACCTTTTGTCTAATTTTTCACATCATGCCTAGTCTGATTTTTTGTTCCTATTAAATTCCTTCTACGCCATTGCTGAAGATGAACTCTCATATGGAAAAAGTTACTTTGTATTGTCTTTTTAGCACTGTCCAGTAGGTGCATCAATGCCCCCATTGTACCTATCTTAAAGTGTTGCCACTGTGTCAAAATAATAACCTCCACCAAATTAAATTCATGGATGTAGTCCAGGGGGCAACCGTGAGCTTAAAGTTTGTACACAAAGTCTAATGGGATTTTTTGTTTTTTTTAACAAAACCCCAGAAAAATTGAGCGTCATGTGGATTTTGGTCTAGAATTCTCCAAGAACCTAAGGTTAGAGGCAATCAACTCCTCACTGGCAGAAAACATATTTTTTAAGAAATTTATTTCATTAGAGTCAAGGCAATACACTGAATAACCAAACATGACCCATACAGAGCTTTGTACGTTAGTTTGAAGGACAGTGTATTGTTGTAAGTTCAAGCATTTATAACCATATAACCAGTTACATAATATATTAATAGTTGTAAAATGGTACTGGGGTGTTTATTTTTCTTGCATGTGGCAATAATAGCAGGAAACTCTTTTGTCCTCTCAATTTATGTCAACATGGGAAAGCCAGATGGCATTTCTCAATAGTAGATAACTCTTTGTTAGTATTGATTATGTAACTAGCTATACAGTCTAGCCCTCTTCTATTCATAGATTATCCATTGTATTTCTTTTGTTAAAGTTCGTTGCCCCGACCTTTATTTTTGATAATGTGGTCAGTAGCTGACCAGATTATCAAAACCTTGTTTTTTGATAATGTGGTCAGTAGCTGACACATTATCAAAAAATATACTTCTCGTGTTAGATTATCTATTGTTTTCAGCGTGCATTATTTTTCACGAATGCACTGGGCTCTGTCAGATAATGCATCCGTCATCAGATAATGCATCCGTCATCAGATAATGCACGGGTCATCAGACAATGCACGTGGGTCACCACAAGTCACAACTTCTAATAGCAACTAGAAATACCGTCAATCACTTGATATTGACTTACTGCTCAATATCAAGTAACATGTCTGCATCGTATATATACCCTCTACGAACTTGGAGTGCCACAGGGCTCAATATTAGGGCCTTTGCTTTTTATTTTGTATATAACAGCCTTCCAAATGTTATTACAAATACTAACTCTAAAGTTACATTATATGCTGATGACACTGCCATATTTGCCACTGGTAAGTCTGTCAGTGACATCAATGACATAATGAACTCTGAATTAGTAAGGTCGCTAAATGGCTCCAAAAATTTCCTCACGCTCAATGTTAAAAAGACGAAGAGTATGCTTTTGTGCAACAGTCAAAAAATGGCTCGTAGGGATACTGATCTGAAGTGTATATAAATAATTCGTTAATTGATAATGTGGATAAATTTAAGTATTTGGGTGTATGGCTGGACTCAGCCTTGACTTGGAATTAGCATATCGACAAAATTTCCAAAACGTTTTCTAAACGTAATGGTCTCTTGCGCAGACTTAGACATATTTTACCTCAAAAAAACCTAAAGCTTCTGTACAAGGCTCTTGTTCTACCCCACCTAGATTATTGTGATACTGTGTGGGGGAATGCCGGTAAGACCCAACTTAAGATCTTAGACAGGTTGCAGAATACTGCTGGCAAGATTATTCTTGGACTCCCCCGCAGGTATCCCACTGAAATCCTTCTTAACACCTTGAGGTGGGATAAACTCGAATTACGCCGTAACCTTCATTTAAACACTTTGGTTTATAAGAGCCTCACCAGCACCCTCCCATCTCCTCTGTGCAATACTTTTTCTTTAGTAACACCCATGGCCACAAAACTCGTTCTGCCATCAATGGTAACATTGTCCCCCCCCCCCAACAAACCGTAGTCTTTCTGCCAAAATAAAGTTCTCATCTAGGGGTGCTATCTCTTTTAATCTCCTCCCCACCAGTGCAAAAACCCCTTGCCCTCAACTGTGGGTTATTTTAAATATGCGTGTAAGTTATAGGTAAATCACGCCACCTTTTGTTGGAGTGCATATAATATTTTTTGTGATGTTGTTTTATTTTTTATATGCTGCGCGCCGGCTAGTTTATTTTCATAATAATTTCTCCATATGTATGTCTTTTTGAACCACGTGTAATTAGTATGAATTTTTGGTTAATCTCTGTATTGTACTTTTTGATGTATTATGTTTGACCCCTGGGCAAAACTGGAAAGCAGTGTTAACACTGAGATTTGTTACCCAGGCAAAAGAAGTTAAATAAATAAAAGTATCTACAATCTATGGTGTCAGTCCTGACTTAGCTTATAGTGTTGAAAAAAAAAATGTTGGTTTCTCGTATTAGTATTCACATGCGCAGACCATTTCAAATAATGTGATTTTGTACTGTTTCTTTCCGAAATGCGTACATCTTAATAAACGAGAACAAGCTTTTTTGTACTCTCAAAGGACGATACGTTTGACTTTAAATATTGATCTTAAATATAAAATTCCTTATGTTATAATTTTTCAAGTTCGAAAGCCGCTCAGAAAGTTTAGCTGCTAACGTAAAGTGACATCAGTGCGAGATTTGTTGGGCGCACCAGTAAACTGCACACGCTGGCTTAAAGCGATGGCGTTTTTACACTCTCGCACAAAGATGGCACACCTTGACGACACGTGCGTAAAAGCTGCGTCAATGTTATGACATCACTGCACGGAGGTAGAGAAATGGACTATATCATTTGCCTATATATAATAAGCCATAAGAATTAAGTATACTTCAAGAAACCCAACATTCACAAATAAAATCGTTTTCAATGCAGAAACCAGTCATGTCTTGTACATGCATGTCTGCGTTGGTCTTTTACATCTAATACAGTGGGCGTTGGAATTGGTAGAAGAAAATTCATATGCATTTATATGCAAATCGTCACTGATGGGTTTGTTTTGAAAAAAGGGCAGTGCGAAAAGTGTATCTTTCTTTCAATTTCATTGACGCGTTTCATCAATAATGGGTTTGTTTTGAAATTGCCAGGGAGGTGCGAGAAAGATTAGCCACTCTAAGTGTCTTAGAGAGTCTGATCTTTTTCGCACTTCCAGATCATTTTCAAAACAAACTAATCAACAATGAATTGTGTCAAGGTCTTTTTGACACTATTTATAGAGCATAACTTTGGGCATGTTGTAGTGTAGAAGTGTTTTTAATTTATTTTAAAAACTACCTCAACATTTGATAAATTACGTTAATTATTAATGTTAATGTAATGATTTGATACTATTGTTTTCTCAAAGTATATGACGGATAAGGACCACGCCTCAGTGCATTCAACAGGATAATTGCACTTGACCGTATGGGTCAGTGCAGGCAGCACTGACCCATACGGTCGCGTGCGATTATCCTGTCGAATGCACTAGGCTAGGTCCTTATCCTTATCATAAAGGTCTGGGCATCGAACTGTGTGTGAATGAAAGAAATACAACAGTTAGTCTAGAAACACTACAGGAATCGGTGTAGAAATACCATCTGCCATTGCTTAAGGGGTAGGGATTATTTAAATTATAATCGACTGCCATGATCATAACATCTGTTTTTAATCAAAAAACAGATAGAAATGAGACAAACTAAAGTCTGGCAGGCTGAATGCCACAGTGATACTGTTCATATGTGTGTAACAAGCAGGACTGTATTCAAAAAAATAATTTTGTAGTGTCCTATAGAATGGTATTTTTACGGGTCAAAGGTCAATTCCAGAGACATGATTACTGTCAATATTCTGGAATGAAATTTAGAATATTAATATTAGGGACACCAGCAATGGCGTGAAATCTGCATGCTAAATATATAAATTTGCAATTACAATACATAGTAACGAGACAAACATAAAAATTTGTCAAGCTGAATGCCACAGTATACTGTGATATGTGCATGTGTCGCAAGCAGGACTGTATTCAAAATATAAAATCTGTAGTGTCAACCAATGACATGTTTACTGGTCAAAGGTGAATTCCACCAATATGAGCGCGGACTTTGCAAATATATGCTAAATATATCAATTCATTACAAAAGAGGAGATGTTATATTAAAAAGACACAGTTCAAGCTCTACGACCTTACGTTTGCTTTTCACGTCTCCACAAAACGATCATTGGTGTCTTGACTTGCTATAATTAAGTATTCATCATCAAAATCGTCTTCCAATTCAAAGGAACGACAACGAACAAAATTTGTCACAACAAACCAAAACAAACGTGACTGTTACTCTCCATTACTATTAGGAACTGCTTATGCTGCAGGCTGATTACAAAATACTTAACTCTATTCAAAACAAGTCGTTGAGGCGTAACATTATAAAGCTCTTCCAGCTTTAACTGATTGCCTTATTTCAATTGAGTTTTGAACCTTGAAATCCGATTATCCCTTTCTCAAAAGCTCGACTCATTATTTGTTACCCCTATTGTGAATGATCCGTTCAATAAAGTCTAGACTTTTACAACGACCATATAAGCAAACCTGGGCATTAAAGTGTTTTTATTTGTAAAAAAAAATGAAGTAAACCATAGATAAGTATCATGAAAATGTACGGAAAACGCATTATTTTAACATATTCTTAAGGTTTAGCTTTCTTTTTCGCTCGACGTGTATGTCAATTAAAGAATAAGAAGTAGGACATTATCAGAAATAATGTGCCTTGTTCAGGTGTGGTTTGCCTGTTAGTCGCTTGCAAGGCTCGCCCCCTTTGGGGGCTCGCCTTGCAAGTGACTAACGGGCCCACCACGCAGGCCTGAACAAGACACATTATTTCTGATAATGTCCTGCTTCTGAATCCTTAACTAATACATAAAGGCTTTACTTTCAACAATATACTGTCCGTAAAGAACCTTAGTACTAACCACAAGCTTATCTTGGTCATGTGTGGTTTTCTTCTTGCCTCCACTGAACTTTGTCAAAATGTATTGTTTCTGGCATTGAGGATACCGTGTTTTTGTATTTGTTGTAAAATTGTTTACCTAGCCTCATAACACGCTTGGAGGATTTCTGGCCACATCAACAGATAAGAGAAGCGTCATTTTTTGTGTTTTGTCAAAACATAAAAAACATCCTATTGACTTTGTGTACAAAACGTTAAGCTCATGGTGACCCCCCTTGCGGATTCCAAATGATTTTAATTTGGCGAGGTTATTATTTTGACAAGTGGCACAAGAAAAATTGATTGAATAGGGCATCTGAAAAGTCACACCCTACTGGTCCCCGACGTGAACGCACCCAGAATATTTGACATGAACTCTGGGACAATCAATCAATCAATCAATTCTTATTTTGTTCATCACAGAATACAGCAAAATACAACTTTAAAAAATTTAATTATTAAAATATTCGATTTTTTAAAATAGATGTTTTATTAACATGAAATTCAATTGAATGAATTCAAATAATTAAGACAGTGATAACTGTATAGAAAATATTATTCCATATAAATATCAATGTCACTATAAGATCATCACTGCTGTACCAGTGGTGAACGAGGTCACTGCTAAACACAGGGCGTGGGGTGCAATGACCTCTGTAAGATTACCCCTGTATATGGAACTAAGCAACAAAAACAAGCAAGAACACAACGCACATACACAAAACAACAGTACGAACAGGACCGACTATTAGACAAAGGGAAGAAGTTGAACAATAGAAAGAAAAGGAAAGGAAAGCAAAAGAATTAAGAATTGACGACAGCACTATATGAACTGAAAAGTTCTCGGATGGAAATGTGCACAATATACGATGCATTATGCGGATCGTGCAAATTGTCTATTGAAATCCTTCTTCTGCCTGGTGATTATAGTGCTCAGAAATCAACACTTTTCAATTTTTAAAAAATTGATCCGGCCAAACGCATGCAGATGACACTGAACTTTTATGTGGGAATCATCCAAACAAAAGGCAAGTTAAAAGGGGTAAATTTATTATGGCCAAATTTCTGGATTTCCGGAAATTTCAGAAGTCTTGCATCCCTGTTATGATCAGGCGTGGATGAGATTGGCTCTGTTATTAAATTTTGTGTGGATGACTGAACAAGGGGATTAAATATTTTAACCCAACACATCTGAGAGGCAATTAGCAGCAATCAAGAAATTTTCATTGCTGATTTTTGCTTATCTGACCATGGGCAAATTCAGACGTGTTCCCCTCAGGAGACCCACTCCTGCTAAAAGCCGGTGGGCCGCTTTCCTCTCAGCACACCACCAAAAAACGAATTGCGACTGATTGCTGGCATGATGCATGGTGTTTCCCCTGCCTGCACCAACAAATGAAATCTTCTGTCTTCAACCAACAAATGAAATCTTCTGTCTTCACTTAGCAAATCTTCTGTCTTCAACCAACAAATGAAATCTTCTGTCTTCACTTCAGAGAATTCAAAATTCTGCGGCTCGTCTTATCACAGGTACAAAGCGTCATGAACATATCTCTCCAATTCTTCATGATCTTCATTGGTTGACTATTGAGAACAGAATTTCATTCAAAATCCTGTTGCTCAATTACAAAGCCATTCATGGTTATGCACCTGCCTACATCAGCAAACTCATATCATTATCCACTAACCGCTCGCTTCGCTAAGCTCAACAGCTTACTTTAAAACCCGGACCACTTGTCAAGACTACTTATGGCGACCGGGCTTTTGCAGTGGCTGCACCCAAACTCTGGAACAATATCCCTTACACCATTCGTTCTGCTGCTTCAATTGGTCAATTCAAATCAATGCTCAAAACCTTCTTGCTTAAGTGACTACTTCCCATTGCTCTATTGTTTGTTTTGTTTTAGTTGTGTGTAAGACTTGTTGGTTATGTTTGGCGAACAGCGCTTAGAAAAATTGGTATTTTGCGCTCTATAAATGTTGTTTATTATATTATTATTATTAAATGCCTGGTTTCTCGAATCAACATACCTCTATGGTGACTTCCTCTTCCTCATCATCAAACTCGTCATCAGTTATGGCATTTGGCTCATCTCTGTCCATCATGAACTCATCGTCATCTTCCAACTCCTGTTCTACCATCATCTCATCATCATCTTCGTCTCCAAGGTCTTCAAATTCGGCAAATTCATTGTCTTCTATGTCAGCATTGTGCTGGGCAGCAGTGGCGAATCCTGCAATCACAGAGATGCCCAGGAGTACAGCAATCAGAAGACGCATCGTGCTGTGAAATAACAATTTTACAAATTAATTAATTAAACACTTTAACCCTCGCCTACCGTTACCTCGGTTACCATCCCCCTTCAGGATTTTCCCCCGGCTTGCTTAAACCCCTTTTTGGGTGCCAAAAATGTAATTGTCAATTGACATGTTCCGCTCCTTTTCATCCAAAAACAAACATCCACTGGGGTATAGGTAAGATACAGGGTGATCCCAAAGTGATGGAATGGGGGGGGGGGGGGACTTTGGTAGAGAGGTACCAACATGCTTAGCACAACACAGGAATATCACAAGACCCTTGATTTTGGTACCAATAGATAGCTATGGTCCTCCTCTTTCTTTCCATTGATACCAAAATGATTACCAACATGCCTAGAATTACGTCAGAATTACTTCATAAAGTTTGCATGTCAGCAAAACCGTCAATTTCCAGTGTGGAATATTAGGGGAAAATTCAATTTTCAGTTTTTGGCTCTACTTCATGGGAAATGGCTAGTTAATACATATTCAGAGCGTTTTAGCGATATAATAATGTGTTTGAGTCAGTAAAATTGCAAAATACCAATTTTCCACCATATCCATTTTTTTCATACTCTCAACTTATGACATCATAGTGACCTTGCCAAAAATCGATATTTTGAGCACTTTTCAAAAACTTCATCTTGTTATTTTACCCTGTAATTTCCCTCATAAATCGAAGTCCTGCCCTGCCCTCCTTCCAAAGATTTAACCTTGTTGGCAAAGCTTAACAGGAGCTATTACTGTAAGGCATGTTTTATGTTAGAGGGGTCCAAATCTTTACATAAAAGGGTAATTTCTAGCATCAAATGTAATTTGGGGTCATTTAATCAGTTTTTTGTTAGTTTTAAATGAAAAAGTTTTGAGGCAAGACACACTCCAAAAGTCAATTTAGGCAAAGAAATGTATTTTTAACCTAAAATGCACTTTTTCTTACTGCAAAACGTTATTGATGGACACAATATTTCCATCAAATGTAACATTTACAACAAAACAGAGATTTTGACTTACTTTTTGTGAGAGGATTTGATTTTTTGATCTATATTATGTATTTTAGGACACTTACATGTATTCATATCAAGCCAATTTGTTTTCAGATCAATTTTTAAACAAATTACTGTTTTTTCAGGGGAATGTTACATTTGATGGACAAAAATGGGAAAATTGTGTCCATCAAAAAGTAACATTCACCCCCCCTCAAAAAGTCTCATATCTTAAAAACTACTTGAAGTTATTTGATTGACCTTGAGAGCCCCACTTGACCTTGAAATGACCTTCACAATTTTCGGTTTAGAAATGTCGACAACATCCACAAAGTTTCATGACCTATCACATATTGAGTGAGTTGACCTTGAATAACCCCACGACCTTGAAATGACCTTCAAAATTTTCGGCAATGAATGCTTACCACACCCATCAGTTTTCATGACCATAATACCCATGTGTACGGATTTTACCTTGGATGACCCCACATGACCTTGAAAATGACCATCAAAATTTTTGGCACTGAATATTGACCACACCTTTTAAGTTTCATCATCCTACCACATACTTATTGATTTGACCTTGGATGACCCCACATGACCTTGAAATGACCTTCAATTTTTTTGGCGCTGAATGTTGACCACATCCACCAAGTTTCATCATCCTAACCCATACTTAGTGATTTGACCTTGGATGACCCCACATGACCTTGAAATGACCTTCACATTTTTTTGGCATTGAATGATGACTACACCCACCCAAGAAGTTTCATCATCCTACAACAATTGACAGGGCTATAGCAATTTAATTCCATTTGGACCGTGATGACCCCGCATGAACCTTGAAATGACCTCATATCTATTTTGGATTGAATGGTTGACCACAACCACCAAAGTTCATCATCCTACCCCACATTTGACAAGGGTTTAACAATATTTAATCTATTTGACCTTGAATGACCCTGCATGACCTTGAATGGACTTAAATTTTTTTGGCGCTGAATGTTGACCACATCCACCAAGTTTCATCATCCGCCAGATTTGCAAGGGTCTATATAGCAATTTTAATTTAATCACATTTTTTGCCCCGCATTTGACTTGACCTTCCACATTACCCCACAGGCGAACTCATCCACCAACTACTTGGGTGACATCCATGGTGCTTAGTATGGCCCCATACTTGCTTAGATCAAAATATATTGTGTTTACAAGGCTTATACCCTATTTTTGACTAACTAAATTTGACCCTCTTTTGGACATATTTCACCTTGTGACCCATGCCACATGCCACCACCGACTATCCACACGACTTTTGGGCGAGGACATACTATGGTGTGAAGATGGACACCATACTTGTTAGATCAAAAGATATCGTGCTAACAAGGGCTTATAAAATATAACCCTATTTTTGACCAACCAAATTTGACCCTATTTTTGACCATATTTGAACCCTTTCCTTTTGAACTATGTCACCATGACCCACTTTACATCTCCCAGCCAACGACTACATTGATCGATGCATCATCTTATTTGTGAAGATGGAAACCACACTTGACTTAGACCAGAGATATTGCGTGGGACGCATGAACTCGGTCGCACTGCGATTTTTAAAATAGACAAGCGATACACCCGTATGTACGGTCGCATTGTTCAGTCGTTACTGCGTACGCTGAGTTCAAACAATTATTATTCGGAGACTATAGCATGCTATTACATGTTGTCAATATGTTCTTGAAAAACCCAGCACCTTGAGGGCCAAGTTAAAAAAAAAAAAAAAATGTTTCTGTTCGAGTTTTTGAAACAAAGCGGTTTCTCGAACCACAAGTTCGTGGCCTGGTGCGGATCACTTGCCTTTATTGATGAGTTTGGCAATGATGATAGAAAGAGAAACAAATGCACTGGAGAGAAAGTGTTACAAAAGGTCACATGGGTCCAACAAGGTCACATGAGGTCACGTCAAAAAAGGTCACATGAGGTCACCAAACCCCACCCTTCCCGACGCACATTCCCCGACGCACCCTGCCCCCGACGCACCCTTCCCCCGACGCACCCCTGCCCCCGACGCCCTGCCCCCAATGCACCCTGCCCCCAACGCACCCTCCCCCTCCCTGACACCCACACCCACTCCCCTTCGCCTCCCCCTGACCCTACCCCAGCACACTGATTTGTGAATCGCGGCCAAAGGTGACCATGACGGTCACCAAGGCCAAATGAGGTAATCAAGGTACATGAGGTCACCAAGTCACATGAGGTCACAAGGTAACATGAAGTACACCAAGGTCACATGAGGTCACCAAGGTCACATTGGAGGTCACCAAGGTCACATGAATCACCAAGGTCACAAGTGTCACCAAAGGACAGTCACACAAGGTCACCAGTCACATTAGGTCACCAAGGTCACATGAGTCATCAAAGGTCCACATGAGGTCACATTGGGGTCATTAGAGATCACAAGGTCCCAAGAAGGTCCACAAGGTCACACAAGGTCACCACTTCGCCCTCCTCGCCGACGCACCCCACCTTCCCAGAAGATGAACATACCCCAAACAAACACCCACCCGACCCACCCAGATGCACATCACCCAACCTCTCAAGACGCAACCCCAACCCCCACCCTCAGCGAGGCACCCCCACCGCGCCACTAACACCCCACCCGAACCCCGCCACAAACACCCACCCGACCCCCCGCCCCAACACACCAACTCGGCACCGCCCCAAAAACCCCCACGGCTGACACGACCACAACACCACCACGCGGCAACTCCCCAACACCCCAATCTCTCCCTCCCCCCCCCCAACACCTCACACTTGCCCCTCCCCAACACCCACTCTGACCCCTCACCCTCCTATGATTCACACAAAATGTATACCATGTATGGTATAGTAGTTTGCATGTAGCTACAAAGAACTTTCCCTTCAAAATTTCGCCAATCTGTGTCCATTTTAGCGACCCCAGGCATCAGCAATTTACACCTATTTATTAGCTCATTTGCATTACCTAAGCAGATGTATCGGTACTTTCAAAATGGCAAAAGAAGATTGCACACCATAATGGAGTTTTCGTTGGCAGGAGTGAAGGAATCTTGCATATCCGAAGTACCGTTTCAAAGAATGTTATAGCGATTGTTAACGCCTGATTTTTTCATTATTAATTAGCTCATTTGCATATGCAATTTGTGAAATATGCCCCAAATCTAATGAGGTCGAGAACTCTTTAACCCGCTTCCTTCCACCAGTTACATTCATTAATACGCCTTACGGAACTCCAGATAATTTGCACACAACGATCCTGCGGGGGGGAAAGGATTATCATTTAGACCGGCCAATATAAGCTAATTAATATTCATGAATAGGCAAAATATGCAGCCAACAAGCTTACACTAAATTATGGGCACCTCACTCTATCACCTACCAAGTGTTGAAGTAAAGTGGGATTAGCATTTAGCAGGAGAGGCATTTCAACAAAAGGTTAAACCCGGAAATGTCTGAAAATATGAAAATAAGCTAAATTAAAATTAATGAATATGCAAATAATGCAGCGAAAAGTTACACTTAATATTGCGGCACCTCACTATATCATCCTATCAAGTTTGAAGTAAATCGGGGATAGTGTTAAGCCTGCAGGCATTTTAAAAGGTTAGTAACCGAAGTCATACGGACGGACACACAGAAATTTGGATAGTATGTGCCTCCAGAACATTCTTCAGCGAACACAAAAAAGGAGGAGGAGGGGATTTTTTTTATTTTTTTTATTTTTTTTATTTTTTTTATGTTTATACTTTTTATTTTTCAAGATGGCCGCCATTCAAGATTTTCGTCAAATCCAGGTGTACCTCTAGGCAATGTGACGTCAAAAACTAACCAGCGGACATAAGGTAACACTGTTTTAAATATTTGTTAGCACCATGGTTTAGTGTTCTAGAACAGTGGCTAGCCAGATTTTGTGGACGGGGGGGCACAGATTTGTGACTTGTACCGACAGTGATTGTATCCGACCAAAAAAAACATTGTCCCGGTCGCTCGCCGGTTGGACCCAATTTGTTTTTACCGTCGCCTCCAAATTTCTATTTCGCCAACTAACTAGGGTACCGGTTAGGTTACTATTTGACCAAATTAATTAACACGATTAGATAACCAATTTTCATTGAAGCTCTATATGTCCATGCGCTCAAAAAAAAAAAGATTAACAGCTTTTTAGACAAATGGACCATGGAGCTTATATACCCACAAGAAATTCTCTTTTGTCGGGGGGCACGTGCCCCCTGCCCCCCCCCCCCTGGCTACGCCACTGTGTTAGCATACCCCCTATTAAAAGTATCAAACTTGGAAGCACTCATCTTCAATTGGGACAGAGTTTCATATGCAAATTCAAAAATAATCATAATTTGTCACAGAAAATACACTGAACGAATGATCAAATCTAGTGTTTTATAACTCTCCCACCAGTCGCATTATTTAACATGTCAACGTACTATGTATTATGCATTGATGTGTGGCGCCATATCCAGGGTTGGCACAAATACGGGACAGTGGGGGGGGGGGGGGTGGGGCCACATGGGGGTGGGAGGGGGGGGGGGGCAGGCAGTTTTAAAGGGAAAATAAAATTGCCTATCAAATTGCAAGGGCATGAAGGCAATCAGCAATTTGTATAAAGGGCATCAAGGCAATTTGTCAACATGGGAAGGCATCCAATCAGGCATTTTTTCAGTTCTTGAAAGTCCATAGACAGTCGCCTGCATGGAAGGCACTTGAAGCTATTAAGTGGACTGTTGGATCCAAAAAACCTGAGGCCAAGCTCTCATATCGGGCAGTTAGGTGGTCACCTAGGGCTATCAGAGGCAAAAAGGCAAGGATCTATTTATTAGCCTTTCAGTATTTACTTAAGAGGAGACAAGAAATATATTGAGAGTTTAGTTTAAAATTCAATAAGTTTGCATTTTTTCTTAAAGTTTCATGATAGCGATGCATTTTGATGACTTCAGTGAGACATTCAGCCGAAACTTTTTCATTAACTAGTAATTTACTGCTTCAACTGCACGTATGAGAAAACCACAATAAATTTGTGAGTATAAAATTAAAGGCGCTTGTTCCGATTATGTCTATTGTGTTCTTACTAATAATATGCGAGCCTGACACGTGCACATACACCCCGCCAATTCAAGTACCATGGGAAACAACTTGTTGTTTTGATGCGTTAGAATAGAAGCAATAATGCACATTGCAAAGCCCTTTCAATAATGTGCTAATATGATGGTTAACTATTTAAACGGCAGTTTTTTTTGTTTTTTTGGGAAATGAAATGGATTGAGGGCCTCAAATCAGGATGAATGAAAATGAGGGGGAAAAATACCCAGCCTTCATATGGATATCACATCAATAGATACTTCCGGGTATAATCAGGGGTCCACAGACGATCGGAACACGCACCTTTAAAATAGCATAAAATTTGAATTCGAGAGAGTTAAATATAACAGGCGGTTCTCAACCACAAGGTCCCCCGCCCGTCGCGATAGTAATGGCGGGAATATAATTTTAAAATCACAGGGAACATTGTGATGGAATAAGTGGTTCTCAAACCACTGAATCTGCTGCCATAGCAGTTGCAAAATTTGACGTTATTCTGGTATCAATGTGACTCATTGACCATACAACGATCGGCAATGCAATGTGTACTACAACCCATCAGTTTCATGACCATGCTACCATGTGTATTGGATGACCTTTAATGACCCCACATGACCTTGAAATGACCATCAAAATTTTGGCACTGAATGTTGACCACACCTACCAAGATTCATCATAACCACTACTTAGTGATTTGACCTTGGAGACCCTGCATGACCTTCAAAGTTTTGTGGGGCCCTGAATGCTGACCACACCCACCAAGTTCTCATCCTACCACCTACTTAGTGGTTTGACTGAATGACACGACAGACCTTTGACCCCGACATGACCTTGAAATGACCTTCAAATTTTTGGAAGTGAATGTTGACCACAACCACCAAGTTTCATAATCCTACCACATTTGACAAAGGGTTTAGCAATGGTATTCCATTGACCTTGAATTACCCACATGACCTTGAATGACCTTCAAATTTTTTGCACTGAATGTTGCCCACATCACCAAGTTCATCATCCTGCCACAATTGCCAAGGGCTTTATAGCAATTTATCCATTTTTGACCGCATTTGAACTTTGACCCATGTCACATGACCCACCTATGAATCATCCCACCTGTCTACTTGGGTGACATCTATGGTGCAAAGATGGACACCCAACCTGCTTAGATCAAAAGATTATCGTGTTTACAAGGCTTATAACAAAACAATATATCCTATTTGACCAAATTTGACCCTATTTTGCCATATTTGACCTTTGACCATGCCCACAGACCCACCTCCAACTCATCACCGTCTACTTGGGTGAAATCTATGGTGCGAAGATGGACACCCATACTGCTTTAGATCAAAAGATATCGTGTTTACAAGGATTATAACAATATATCCTATTTTAACCAAATTGGACCCTATTTTTGACCATATTTGACTTGACCATTGTCACATGACCATTTTTCATCCAGCCAACGCCCTACCTGTGATGGACATCTATGTGCGAAGATGGACACCACACTTGCTTAGATCCAGAGTTATTGCTGGGACGCACACACACACGAAGCCAGGGATAATTTCTATAGTCCCCCTTGCCAACTAAAGTTGGCGGGGACCAAAAAGTGTAGAAATATATAAAATAAAGACCAAACTGTGATGATTACCTTCCACCTGCTTGTATTGTTGGAAATTACTGCTTGCGATTGCGAATCACAAAACAGCTCTTAAACAATAATAAAATGGCACTTGATGACATATAATAGGGCTATCAATGGAAACAGCATACAATCAAATAATGGTATCCAGTTGAAGTTTTGTCGGGAATAAAAGTCGAGTTTTAATCATTGATGTGAGTCCGATTGTAAAGTTTCTTGCCAATTTTAAGGGAAAAATATCATTAAACGTGGGGTTATTTGTATTAAAATTTCAGCAATTTGGTCTAAAATATTAAGGACTGTACTGGCGAATTAGTTTTTTTTCAATCTATTTCTGTATTTTTTAAAAAGTCGACTCGAGATATTCTGACCGTACTCATCAGTTTTTTTCACTTATGAGGACTAAAAAAATGGACAAAATACGACGAAATCGTACTAGTGCCGGTCCATGGGTGCACTACAGGAAGAAGATGTACAAAAACATGGCAGCGCCCATAGCATCACTAGCGTGGGTAGATTCCCAGGGCGTTTGAGCAATTAACTGCTTATTCTGCATTAAAAGCATTGGGGATGTCATTTTTAAAAGATGTTTACTTTTGGTGATGAATCATGATGATTTAAAGGTCGGGGAAGGAAGGAAAAAATTGATTAGGAGGACTTATGCAGACCAGAATTGCATTTTCGGGGAGGCGCCACAAAAGTCGGACAGTCAGTCATCCAGTCTTGAAAACTGAATAACTCATTTCCTGATTGGATTTTCGTTTTTTTATTGATATTTTTAAATTTTTTTTGAAAAAAAAATAAAAAATCGAGGCGGCCTCAAAAAAGGAAGTGGGCGAGGACGAGAAACATGTTTTTTCTTTTACTTCGCCTAAAATGGAAAGAATGTTGTATTGTGCCACCACCCATTGATAGGAACGATCAGAAAAAAAAATTAACAAAATTCAAAATGTTGGTAAGAAAGAATATAGTAGGAGAGGTTGCTTACTTAGAACTAGGACTAGAAATAAAGTTATAGTAAAAAATGTGTCCTTAATCACACTTCTTTTTAAGCACCGGATGAGCTCCAAAACTTGTGACCACCAGCTGGCAACTGCACTGAACTACATGTATTGGGCTCCCTGAAAGCTGGGCTGTGTGTTTTGCCAAAGATAATCTTTAGTTTGGCGTGCATGAGTGAACAGGGAACACAATGACAAGGATTTGTCAACACAATGGTGACATTTCTTTGGCATGGTCAATGAACAAAGCACAATAACTAACCTCCACACAGCAAGGTTAACTGGCTTAAATTTTTCTTTGGCATGGTCAATGAACAAAGCACAAAAAAAAAAAAAAAAAAAAAATTCACTTGCACAGCAGCAAAAGCCATTGAGTTACTGTTACTTTTACTGTTACTTTTAAGCATTTAGTTTTGTATTTTGTTCTAAAGTAACCATTACCTAGTCTGTAACAACTGTTGTTGATAATAGCTCTTAACAATAGTCAATGAACAAAGCACAATAACTAACCTCCACACAGCAAGGTTAACTGGCTTAAATTTTTCTTTGGCATGGTCAATGAACAAAGCACAATAACTAACCTCCACACAGCAAGGTTAACTGGCTTAAATTCAAAATTGCACCCAATAAGGGTGTTAAGTGGAATTTCATAGATTTTACCAGGAATTATTGAACCTAGGCTAGCAACACCACAAAAAAACTACTCAAGTTGAAATAGAGCTGAATGTCGCCACCAACGGCAGGGTGTCTGCTTATATCCTACCATTGAATTTGGTAGCCTCAATGGAATAAACTGCATCATGTTGAAGGATTAGTTCCAGTAACTGAAACCAGCTGCGTTGCCATTATCTTAAACACTGTACATTATCATTGAACGGCCCTCTAGTTTCAGAACGGAGCTATTGCTGGAGAATGAACGAATAATAAAACCAGCATTTCCTCCTCGATTTACAACAACAAAAGCAAGTTACCTGAAAATTTCCAAGATATGAAGACTCTCACATACCTTGGCTTCCATATGTTGCAGTTTCAAGCTTATACACCACTGAAAAATAATATTTTTTGGACGTATTTTTCGATCAACACAGATTGGCAATTTTATCCTAAGTTCGGCCATGAGCAATGTGGGGTTAAAGGTCACAACCTGATCATACCCGGGTCATACATGTGACAAACTTACGAGTATGTATGGTATTATTTGGAGTGTTTGAACGCGACTTCGAACATGTTCGCGGCGGTGTCGGGCCAGGACATTGTGAACGCGCGTTAGTATCACGGGCCAGTCGTTTTAAATGGAGATAAAATTAGATTTTTTCAAGCTATTTTTTCTGGGCCCGTATTTAGACAGAAGAAGTGGACTAACTTGATTTCTTTTATGAATGGACGGTAGGAGGGTAGAATTTTTTCCAACTAAGAGGCTATTTGGGAGGCTCCCAATTTAAAGTGACAGGAGGGAGATTTTTGAAGATACAATTTCTCCCTCAATTTTCACTGGTCGGTCGTAGACCACTACCGAGAACAATCGAAGGTTTATTGAACAAACAAGACAAAAGAAAAACCGCAACAAACCTGTTTGAACTTGGCCTGCTATAGCAATCGTCCCCATAGAAAACCTGCTTTGACTTTCTGTCGGGCAAGGACACAAAAGTACCAAATCATCATCCTTATTTTTTAATAAAGAGGCGTATTCGGCTAATTTCACTTCAGTTGATCTTAATACATTGGTAAGCATTCCAATATGCAAAAACCGGGATGGATTCGACAAAAAATTGGGGGCGCTTCCTTATGGAAATCGGCCCTGCTCTTTAAATAAACAGTGGTTTGCATTAGATCCCTGCGGGGCAGATTTTTTCCACCCCGACCCCGGACTACCCCGGTTGTATCCGTCCCGCCCCGACCCGAACCGATAATTTAAGGGCAAACACGCCCGACCCGGACCGGCTAGCTTTTTTAGGACCGGACCGCCTATTTATATACCAGACCGGATGCTCACGTCAATTCCCCCGTAGAACGAATCCATGTGAACTGTAAAGTTGTTTTCAGATTCAATGTCTTGGTGTTACCGCGCTAGATACTTGGTATTTACGTTAATGTTCAAAAATTGATTACGGATAACTTGCGCCCCATTGCCATTCTTGGCAATGGTTACCTTTCGAAAATCCGAAGTTACATAATTGTCAAAAATTTGTTGGAAATGTTAGGACTATATCAGTGAATACGAAATGTGTGATGAGACGGATGACCTTACCAGGGGTGAATTTCTTTTTGACAGGGGGGATGGGGTTGATGAAAAATGAATAGTCGGGGTTTGACGAAAAGATCCATTAATAGCAAATGTGCGCGCAAAGCGCTCTAAAATTTTGCCATTAGAACTAAAATCGTTAAATTTGATTGTAACTAGAACAAAATGCGCGCGGACCGCGCGCAGAGATTTACCTTTTTAAACTTAAAATGGTTAAAATATGAGGTTATTTTTGGGTCAAAAAACGCTCACATGAACGGGCATCCACATGGGGGGGATTTACGCCGACTGGATCTTATTGTTTTTTAATAATGAATTAAAACAGAATGCAGTGTAGTGGTGAAGGGCGATAAGTATATCAAGCCCCAATAGGGTGAGTTCTTCGCAGAAAAATCCCTAGACATGGGCCATTTTTCAAGTCCAATCCATAGATATGGGTCAGGTTTATCTTTAAAAAATACAAAGGCCAATTTTTTAAATTTCACAAGAGAACAGATCAGATGCGACTTTGTCCGACTCAGGGAAGTCGCTTGTCTGTAGGTTGGTATGTCCTACCCCCCTGGTCGCCGTTTAGGCTGGTTTCGCAGTTTTCTCAATTTTACAGGGAATTACAAGTGGTTTTCCAGGAACCAGAGAACATCTTCAGCCAATTCTGTGAAGAGATCAGTGGGAAAGCGCCGCAGTGTGCTTGTTATGCTATAGTATTTCAAGTAATGAAAACTGGCAAACTCGGAATCTAGTGTATGAACGGAAAACACTATCTGGATTTTAACTTGAAAATGGATTTAAAATCCATACTGAAGTCATTAAATTTACGAAATCGTAACTATGTTGTCATGTGCATGTAGTGTAAAATGATTTCAGAACAAAAGCCATTTTTGAGAAATGGGGCGGAGCACTTCCGGATTTGCATACTAAGTCTTAAGTCGAACCGTCGCTGGGAAAAATGCGACGGTGAGGTTTTTCAGAACTAGACCATAACCCCCGACGCGCGCACGTGGCCGTAAGCCTGCTATTAACTCACACGGGGATCCGTTCTGCTCATTCCATAGTCCACGGTAAGGGTATTTAGCTGGCTGACTATGTTTATCCGTTTGTAACGTTAATGGACCCATCTTTTTCAACATTATATCGGGGACAATTGATATTAATTTATTAAAACAATATACAGATGTTGAATCTTAAAAGGGAATTTTATAATAATGGGAATAACAGCCAATTTTTTGGAAAAAATAAAGATTTGGATACGTCACGGCATTGATTGGTTTATTATTTTTTTGCTTCGGGGACCCTTTTAGGTAAAAATGACGTACTATCCCTACATTGGAAAAAACAACCGATTACCGTCATCGTACGTCGGTTTTTTTTTGAATCATAGTGAAAAGGTAAAATTTTGTACTGTTAGACATAATACACCAACGGTGATCCCGTTTGGAAAAAAATATTTTTAAAACTGTCAGATGAATATGAAAGTACAGAACCTTGATTTAACATAGTAGATTTATATATATCCGGGGTCGGTCCCCGAATAGCAAACTGATACCTGATGTCTGACACGTGACCTGGTACCAGATGATCACTGCCCCCAAACTATTCATCTCGTTACCGTTTATACCTACATCGGCAAAGCAGCAGCATTTCTTCTGTATCTCTGTTGTCACTGCGTAATCGATCGATGTGAGACTATACTGTGTGGTTCTGTACAGGAGGGTATGACACTATCTGCTCTATTTGGGCATCTGGGATTTAAAAACGGTAATTTGTGAACATGCTACATGCGTTACTTTGGCAGTCCCGGTCCCAGGGACATTACAACTCAATCTCTTAACCTTTGTTCAAAAGATCTTAGTAATAGCATGATAATTAAGAAAAATATGAGTTCCACATCAATCATGCTTCTGTTAATTACCTGTGCATGACTCAAAACTCCAGAAACTTCCCCTGCAAAAGTAATCTCTATAAACATAATACCTTGAACATACGCGCCATGGCTACAGACTATGGCTTGTTATACATGCGCACCGAGAAACTTGAATATCAAAACAGCCATATATTAATATGATAAACCCCCAAAACATTTGCCACTCCTGGATGAAACCAGGACAATCCCAGATATAATTATATACAGACTGTCCCCAAAAAAAACTATACAATCAAAGAATTATTTTGGCCAAAAATATCAGTTTATACAAACTGGAGTTACTGATTCTTTTTCGGAGATGTTCCAGCTTTCATGAGATTTTTAGTGGTGTCAATTTAGGGGTCTGGTCGGAGTTATGGCTAATATCTGAGACAGTTGAAAAAAACCTGTTGGGCCAGTTTAGGCTTATCCTGATATCACCAAAGTTGCCATTGAAAATACCTTCAAGACATCTTTATTGAAAATTTAAAATAAAAAGTAGGTATAAAGTGCTGCTTCCTGTTGAATAACATAATTTATAATTTATAAGAGTCGCAATGCTAATAAATAATGTAGATGGGGAAATTCAATTCAAACAGTCTGTTGTCTCAGTCGTTACTCCAGGTTTCAGGCAGAAGTAGAACATAAAAACACCCTTGTTGCAAATAAAACTGAGACCTTTGAACACCAACCATCCTTTCCTTTATTGTCGTCTTTGTTGAACATGCTTTCTTCATATGTTCCTCCCTGGCATCTTGGAGGCAGTGGGGAATAAGGGAAGGGGGAATTGTCCCTCCACATTAGAGCGTTTACACACATTTGTCCCTCAACAGACTTGTGACTCGGCACCTTAGTTTCAGCAGTGAAATTCCCACCATTTCACGAAATTTCTGATTTTGTCACCCAGAGAGTGAGTCTCATTTCACCCACAACATAATAATTTCTGGGCTTTCACTGAAAAATAATTATATGATTAGTTCGCTGCATGATAAGACATAACTCTGTTCTGTACAATATTCTTTGTTGAAAACGGGTTTTTTTTAATCCCAAAATGAGCATACCGTTGTATACCTTTAGTTCGTGGACAATATCTCCGCTTAGGGGCCATCAAATTGGAGGCAATAAAAACGTAGGATTTAGCTTAGATCTTGTCTAACAAATATAAAGTCAAAAATATCTGGCAAAATGCACAGGTTATATTTTTTATAATTTTTATGTGATTGTAGGTTTTTATTGGGAAAGTATGTATGTTGATCTGATTAACCGCTTAAAATTATTTCCCCGGACCGAAACGCCACATAGCCCAGACCATACCCGACCCGTCCAAATGATCCCCGGACCGGACCGGACCGGGAAAAATGTGCAAAATGCACCCCCGACAGGTTTCGGTCCGGATCCGGTGAATTTCGATTCGGGGTGCCCGCAGGGCCTAGTTTGCATCATGGGTGTAATTGATTTCGAAAAGGAAATCCAAATTTCTACTAGAGATGAATATGAATTAACTTGATCAAAAGTGTAAACAAGGTAGCTTCTTTTTAAGGTGTCGAAGGAACGGTACTTTACACACTCTGAATGCATCCATAATTATCAATTAACCTTAAAATGTTTCAACTTTAAAAAATAGTTAATAATAACCATGATTACATACTACTGCCATTACCTTGGACTGGGAAACTAATGCATTTACATATAAAGCGAAAGGTACTTTTAGATTGGGATGAGTTCTTTTGGCACTAATAAATTCATGTGACACCAGTGCAAATATTGTAATTGCAAAATTTTGGCATTGTGGGTACAACACTCTAATTCCTCTTCCTTCCTGACCGTTTGTAGATTGCCTAGTGCCTCAGAGAATTATTCAACTTTTTCCCCTCTGAAAATTACTAACAACCTTCTGCTCTTTTCCCCCCTACCCCACCCCACCCCATTTGTAAGGCCCGGTGTAAAGGTCTGGTTATGCACTGTTTATTTCTAACTCTCAGATAGGCCACTGTAATTGTTGTTATTTTATTAGCAATGATCTGCAATTCACAAATACATATTGCGCGAATGGCATGCCCATTTATTTTTTGTAAACGCTGTGTAAAAAGATACACATTCAATCATGATATGAACGCCATACACGTGTTCAATCACTCCAACAACACGACCAAATAACACATTCTTTTTTTCGAGTTCAAATATGGCCCGTGGGATAGATCCTAGTCTGCTGATAAACCTTTTGTGTCTTTCATTCATCTTTTATAACATTTGGACATTATCGTATCAGCTAAAACGTAAAGGTTATGCTCAGCTGTAACAGGGACTTGGGGTATACCACATAAGCCAACACCAAATTTAAAGTCATTTGACATCGTCCAGAATTTACAAAACTTACCTTAAACAGGACTCTGTAGCATCTACATACTACAGAACAAGATCTGCACATTGCTTTCATCAAACGGCGAAAATGTACTAATATCGGGTGAATTTTCAACTCAGAATATTTACTCCATAAACTTCATCGAGTAAACGGGTCCTACTTTGCCTTGATTTTGTATCTTTTCTGAGGAAATATCACAGATTTTCAAAGGGTAATGCAATGATGTATGAGTGTCCTAGAGCAGAATGCCGAGAATCGAATACTCATGATATTTGGGTAAGTTTTTAGCTGTAGCTAAAAGGAGTTCCATTCACAAATTTCGACTGTTTTCTGTTATAAATGTAAATTTCCCCATTTACATAGGTACAAAAAACTAGAGGTCGTAGATGAATAACTAGGTGTTTAAAGAAAAATTTTAAAAATGTTTGACTCTCTGGTTTTGGTTACCAGAACTAGTTGAAGGATGTGGTTGCAGAATACTAAATTCATCACTAGCGCAAATCAGGCACCCCCCGAGTTTGGCGTCCTTACCTCACTCACGGTGAAAATTGGCAGCAGACGACAAGAATCCGATAAGACAGCCGGCAGCTATAAATTTCGAAAATTCAAGTAGTTTTTCAACTTTTGGCGATATTTCATTGAACGTTTGGTTAGTATTATCATAAAAACTGCTTTAATATGTAGTGTAACATTATTCTACACAGAGCGACTTGCCACATGGTCGTCCGAAGGTTTTCTATTCAAAATCGGAGGGTTGAAAGTGAATCGATTTCTGTGTCCGAGACTATGGCCGAAAAGTACTAGCTTGCATTGAATCGCCAGTTTTATATTTCTCGAAATGTGTGAAATGACGTCCGAACGATGGTATTCGAATGGTATTAATTCCTTATATAGGTCACATTATTCTACCATTATATGGTCATGATCTGCTTCAAAAGCAATCCTAACTTGTCACACAACGTTTTTTTGGGTGTCCTTCCATGTCGATATGCGTACGTTAGCGGTTTTGTTTTATAAAATGGACGTCGGGTGCTTTACCTTGTGTGAAATTTTCTGGCAACCGTATGTCACTCGGACCGACCGCAGCCGCGCGGTTGGGCGGAACGTGAAGTTTTGGTGGCATAACACGTGCTTGGCACAGTGACACGAGTCGATTGAAACAAAATATGAAGTCATCTGATATATTAGCTATAATATAGCGATCAATTCACAGATATTAGCTACAACTGATTTGTCTAAAGCCATAAAGAAATGTTTTTGCCTCATGGCGTGAAAACAAGGTTGAACAAAAGTCAGATAGTTTTTTATAGGCCTAATAGGCTATTATAAATTATAAAAATGGTGTGTGGTTTATGTGTGTACATATATACTGCTGTGTGTGTATGTATGGTGTGTATTTATATGTGTGTATATGTGTGTGTGTGTATTACTATAATATAGGAGGCCTAAAAATCAATGTGTATGTTCTTTCCCCATCAAAACTGAGACTGGCCTATTTTCATAGGGGCCGGACTCCCTCCCCGCCAAAACTGTCCATGACTATAATTCGGAGGACTTCGAAAAAGAAACACTACTTCACTACTTTTACCCCCCCCTCTTTCAGACCCTCCCCTAGGCTAGACCACCCTTTCACTGCGGTGGTAGTCCCCGTGTACTCTAGCTTGCTGGCCGTGTCTGCAGAAAACCTTGACAATATCTCAACCACCTCTTGTTTACCACCTTATTTTTCATTTGATTTTTGTGCTGTTGTATAAAATATAAAAATGTAGCTGTACCTGAGAAAGTTGACATTAAAATTATCGAAGGAAATTGGCGACAACGCCATTTTAATTCAACATGCTTGGTGGTGGGACAAGGCAGAAGAAGATCTTATCACTCCCTCGGCCCCCCTCCGCATAATTTGTGGCACGGGAAATCATTTGGGGGCGAGGGGAGTGATCAAGGATTAAATCTTATTGCGTGGACAAGTATTCCACTTGCTTTCGCAATTGATCACTTTGCATTTACAGCTACTCTGGTTCCTTGCACTATGGTTGCTCACCACTGACATAAGCCGAAACCCAAGGCATCAGGCACCAGCACTAATTTACAGCATACTGTTGGTATTAGTTTACCGCCCAAGCCCATGAATGCCGTATGGAAAATTACCGCGAAAATTACACTCTGTCTTGATTTCCCAAGGCATCATCGAATAAAATGATCCTAGACATCCTGACATCGTCAGGCATTTAGTTGTGGAGATATTTTAGCACTGCAAAGATCATATAAAATATTTTCCTTTTCCCAAAATGGGCGTCCACGATAGCGTGCCACGTGGGTCCGCTTTGTGTGTAGTTGCTAAGACATGTGGGCCAAAGCCAAAAATGGTTCCATCACCAAACCTAAAATCCAAGTCTTGCTATTGGAGTAAATTACACCCATGGCTACAAAGGTACTACCAAAGCCTATGAAACCAAAATTTTTTCGCGATTACATGCATCGTTATTGAAATAAAGGCAACTAAAGATAAAAATGGCGCCCTCTTAGTGCGACGGGACGGAATTTGAAAAATGATATATCTTAATACGAAAAAGGATAACAAATTTCTGTTTTTTGCATTTTAATTTCTTGATCACACAAACAGAAAAGCAAACATCTAAAAAATTTCAAAAGTGTTTTTTAAAGTAGGGGGGGGGGGGGGGAAAAAAACAGAATAAAAGGGTTAAATTCCGTCCCGTCGCATTTTGAGGCGATTTTTTTTTATTTTCGAGGGCTACAAAATATTCATAATGAATGAAACTTCCAAACTATCAAAATATTGTTGAATGTCATGTTAACAACAATAAATCATTTCCAATATTTCTCCTTCAAACGATAGCAGTGTGTCCTTTTCATGAGGGGACGGAATCAAGTGCGACTGGACGGACATTGCCTAATGCAACTACAGAACAATTTGCTTGCTGGTCATTTTATGAACAGTTTTTTAGTATCAACACATATGCATGCCCCTTCTTTTGTACTAAGCAATAAAATGCTTTGAAAACTTCATTTGCTAATAAATTACCAGTACTGTCATTTAGAAGAAAATGGTTAAAAACCCTGCTTTAAATTCAGTATATTGTCTTAATTCACGTACATGTACGTACATTTATCCATCTTGACCATACTATCATATACCCTGGGGGAAGTTGCTTCCTACTTCAGCCTTCAGGGCCCTTTATAATAGCCCCATCAAAAATGGAATACCCCATTTCACACTGATTTTGGGGATTATAAGAAAGTTCCAAATGCTTTTCACATGTGGCGGTGAATATCCACAATGCTACCTTTATTATTGGTATTATTTTCATGACTCTTGCTAAACCTAGTCTTGGTCCTTGTTGTTAATAATTCCCATTAACAAATATGTATTTTTAAATGTAGAGGTTGTAACAAGTCAGGGATGTAAATTTCAGGAAATTTCCTGTTCGGGAAATGGCCTGCTCTAAATCTCTTCACTTATTTAATTTTCAGCCCATTTTGGCCCTTTTTACTCGCTTTTTCGGGATTTCAATCGTGCTCTTTCACTAATTGAGTTAGTTGCACTCATTTTACATAGAACAAGAACCATTTTGGAAAAATGATTGTATGTTGATTGTTTGTTTCTTATCAGAGGAAAATGATCATTGAACGCATTCAATTTTCTTTTGAGCAAAGTGCATTAGAAATTGTAACTGACAATACATTACTTTGCATGCAGTTAAAGAGAACAAGCGTTTCCTTCAAAAAAAAATCAATAATTTACATGTAAATACAAATGGGGGGATGGTCAATTGTAGTTTGAAATTGAAACGTTTGACTTTTACCAGTAAAATTGCTTCATATTGTTGTATCTTGTAGTTAGTATTCATGCACTGACATGGATTATTCATGTTTTAAAATGTTTACAGGCAAACAAAATGGTTTTCTGAAATATGGTAATATTGCTTTAATTTGCCTGGCTTTCACTCAAAGTGGAGTAAAACATTTTATATGAAAAGTGATATTGCCAAATTAAATCTGAGGAGAAATTGATTCCGTCCCGTCGCATTCCGTCCCGTCGCACAGACTTGTCGTTATTAAAATTGGTATCTGCTAATCTAAAAGATCCAATTTCTATTGATTATTACTAGCATGCTAGTTGAACTTAAATTGATGTTAAAAATTTCATGTACCTCCTATACCTTTTGATAATATTAAGGCAATGTTCATTTTCAAAATCACATGAATCTGATCGATCCTCCCGTCGCGCCATTAAAATTATTTACCATTGCAACATGTTTGACCTTGAGTTCTTCAATTGTGCCTTAATGTAGTCTGTGAGTTGCTTTTGTATACTTAAGCAACATCAACCATTTACACATGCAACTGGTAAAGAGGTGCAAAAGAAAATGCATCACAAATTCTTCCCGTCGCATACGATATTTTTGGCTTGGCCCCCGTGTGACCTTTTTAACACAGTAGAAGTACACAACCTCCGAAATTCTAATATTGTTGTGCACAATGGGAATTTGACGCTCGGCTATCGAGAAATATTATCCTTGCTCAAGGTCCGACAACTCGTTCGTTTTGTTATTTGTTACCCGCGAAATTGGCATTGTCCGGCCGATTTTATTTATCCACTGGGAGAAGCCCAGAGGCTTGTTATTACAAACATGGCACATCTGTACACATTTTGTTACATCGTAGGTGGAAAAATATATACGCGTTTGGCCAACTCGCAACTCCCAAAATGCAATGGGTAGGGGAGTATCCCAATAATTGGGACTTCACATGACGTTTCTTTAACACTATGCCTTTCACAGTCTTATATTGAGTCCCAAATAAACACCTGCTCCGGTCGTACCGATCGTGTAGCTCAAAATTCTATCACTGCGACATTAACGCCTACAATTTTATAATCTTACCGGATTCCAAAACAATAAGCTCCACAAGTGCTTCCACTAAACACTCTGTCTACCTTTTACCACCATAATTCCAAAATGAAGTGCCTTACAAAAGGCCAAAATATTACCTTTTTCTCTGACAATTAAAGGGGCCAAGTAACATGGCCGATCAGGATCAACGCATGCCATGAAACACTTTGAGGCCGTCCTTGGTTGGGCAAATACGCCCGGTTTTAAATAAGGTGTTTTTTCCGCCCGGTGACGAAATCAATGTTATACACGCTGCGTATGTTTTTTATTCATCATGCGAGTTGGCTAAAATACCCAATGCGCTATGTTATAATATTGCAACATGTAAACACGTCATGTGTAATCCTTTTTCATACGACACTTTCGTTCAAATACCTGCAAACGAAAGCTGGACTTTACCACCGGTCTTAATTTTTTAATGTCTCAATTTGATTAAATTTAACATCCTGGAAGAGTTTTTGGAAGATATGGGACTTTACTGTGGTTTGTACACTCTAATGGATCTTCCAAATTGTATTCAGTAATATATTTATTTTATGTGAGTGGAAATTGTTGATTAACCCTACCCCGGACCGGGTCCCACGTTTGCCGTCCGACGGCCCAAAGCAACCGAAGGGCAATCTATTATTTTTATTTTTAAACGGCCCAGATGCAAGAGAGCCAAGGTTGGCGTTTCATTGCATCTCGGCCATATTTCCCGGCACAGGAATAAAGTAGCGTAAAGTCATAACGGCCCAGATGCACGAAAAACATCGCGTCATTTTCCCGGAAGACGCCCAAAATGCCACGAACAAACTCGCGTCATTTCCCGGAAGACGGCCCAGATGCAAGGAAAAACTCTCGCCATTTTCTGGAAGACTCCCAGATGCACCGAGGAAACATCGCGTGCGAATGCAATAAAAACCGGGATAGTAAATAATAAAATAAATAATATGGATGCGTCTGCACACTGATCTGCACGAATTTGTAGTTATATTTCGCCAGTCGTGAGTGGCGTCTATTACGCTACCTCATAGTCGTGCGTTGCGCTATTATGCACGTCATTCTCCGGTTGTACTCATGAATACGTTAGCCTACGTAAAAAAATAGCCTTATCGAAAATGGTGGCGCTATCACATCGAACTCGAAATGGCTCTATGGGCATTTGTCCAGTGTCACCCGCCTGATTAAAAGCATTGCGCCTTCTGCGGGCAAACCGTCCGCAATGCAGTGAAAGCATCGCATCCTTTCCCGGTAATGACGGCCCAAATGC
>JAMKCH010075710.1:0-11080 GCA_023653785.1 Ophioderma brevispina
TTTCTATGCAACAAATTTTTGAAATTTTGAGTTCAAATTGGGTTTTGGGGGTACTTTTTGTATTTTTGCCCTGATTTCCAAGGTGACAATTAGTAGGCATTTTTTGCATGCAGCATCACTTGTCCTAGCTGTTATGTTAATAATGCTAGCCTTGATGCATTTGCGGCCTAATGTTTTACCTTAGGTGTGTTAGTCAGTGTGCTGGCATGTTTATTTACACTAGCTACTCACAGACTTAGCAAGGACACACCCCATGTCTGTTGGTGTCTGGTCAGTTGTGCATTTGCAATGTGCTAGTACTAGTAGTTTTAAGATAAGTTATAGCATTAATATAATGCAACATTTCTGTACATGTGTAATTTAAAAACGGTTTATATTTCCTCAGAATAGAATTTGACACTAAGTGACTGCTCATAGTATAATATCCTCTACCCCTGTAAAAATCCAAATTCTTTCTCAATTTAAAATAAATGTCTGGAATTTCCCTGTGTGTGTGTGTGTGTGTGTGTCCGTGTCTATGCCTGTCTGTGCCCGTCTCTTTGGCTGTCATCATGTGTGTAAGTGTGTGCCTACATGTGTGTGTGTGTTGTAAACAAATGTCAAAAATAAGAATTAACAATTGAACAAATCTGTTTGCTCAGAGCAAGACCAAGAAACCAATTTGTATGTGTGTGTATGTATGTGTGTATGTATGTGTATATATATGTATGTGTGTGTGTGCATGTGTGCATGTGCTTGTGTGCGACTGTGCGTGTATGCATGTATTGCATGCATGCATGCATGCATACATATTAGCTAATTTAGCTAATTAACTAATTAGTGGACTTTTGAAAAGTGATTCTTTGTCCTCACACTTTAGGTTTATTCTGTTAACAAAAAGCTATCTAATTATAGCAAGAGTGAATGCTTAGGTTAATAGTGTTTCAGACATTTATATTTATTTATACTGTTTAAAACAGATGTTTGTCTTTATGTCTGTCCGGTCATTTGAGTGCACAAGACTTTATACACTTGTTTTAAGGGGCATTCTTTGAAAATCTATTAATTTGTTTTCTGTCACAGATAAATTGCTATAATCGACAATCTTGGTCAGAAGATCCACTGCCCCAAAATCCATATCAGGTTTTAACAGATTGGATTCAAAGGTCACATGCATTGAAACCAAATTCAGCTAGAAGAATCACTCAACCGCTGACTTGTGACCCATATCTATGGGTCACGAGTCAGTGGTTGCACCCCATATATGGGGTGTTAACAGATTGGGTCAAAGCTCATGTGTGCCATTAAGGGTCATTTTGGCAGTAGGTTTTGTTAAACGTAAATAATTGTTTCTCTTCAGCCTAAACAATTAAGCCGATTGCAGCCTAGCTTGGTCAGAAAAGGCACTGATCATGGGTGTGTCAGAGAATGGACACCATTGGCCCACTGTATGACCTTTTAACCCCATCATACAAGTACACCTTTTGTGATCACAATGAGGGGCAAGACTTGTGGTTTGAGAAACCACCGTGTCTTAATTACCAGCATTTTTGTACCAAGTTAATTTGTTTATAATAGTATTTTCAATGTAAGTAAAGTACGGGTGTCACAAAAAAACATTTGTCTCTTGAATACCATCACTTGATACGGATTATGCCATCCTTGATGCTCTGGTTTCAAGGTTGCGGCTGAGCAAATCACGTGCTTATTCTTAAGCATGCTTGCTAATGTGCCAAGCTGCATAATGTGACAGATTATGAGGAAAGATGAAGGCTTCAAATACTTTTTTCCAGGATGGTTCTCAGGACCCTGATGGATGGATTACCACAGCACTTATCTTTTGAATGGCCAGAAATCAAGGTAAACATCTATGACCCAAGCTAGATTCCAATTGAGCTACTTTTCAAATTGACACTTCAATGTTAGGGAGGATAGACACCGAGAGATCTGTTCCGAAATTTTCATTGAAACTCGGTATGAACAAACTTCCATACGAGTAACCAACATACAAAATAAAAAAATGGGGTCACCGACTCGTTTTTATAAATCATCAAAATGCCTATTTTTAGCCATTTTGATCAAAAGTTAGTACATAACCTATGGAAATTTAATTTTTACGAACAGACATTTTAATATAAAAAAATTTGCTCGAAATTTTTTGATGACTTTTAATAAAAGTTGCGCACTACAGAAGCTTTCGATTACGAAAGAAAAAGATTTTTGGGGTCACTGACCATACTTTTCTCAATATGTAACAAAAGCACGTTTTTTTAGTGTTTAAATTGTGAGAAAACAGTCTATGCGCCATTCGGAGGCGTCACACACAACATAGGTTACGCATATCACGATCTCTAATACTCTCGGCGTTATCGACCACACATTTCATAAGTAAGAGCAATTTCCTATTTATTCCTAATAGTTTGCCTTTATAATGAGAAAGTAGTCTCTGAAAAAATCTGGGAAAAAATTGGGAGCATTGAACAAAAATACACGTAAAAACAAGAACGTATGCTGTAACACGTTAAAAATACTACGTGTATGAAAACCTTTTGGAGTATTTTTACTGGCAATTTATGCCAACACATACAGTAAATCGTTGTTATTGCTGAGTAAATTGCACCCGCAAGAATGCTGCCAATCTCTCAATTCCAAACTAGTATATTAGGAAAACCAAACTTGTTTAAAAAATGCTTGCTTGAAATTACAAATAATAGTAGATTAAATTTTTATGTCTTTTCAATGTTAATTCCGTGTTATTAGTCTCTGAAACTTAAGTAGTAACGAGGAAGGGGAGACAGATGGAGGTAGGCCTTAGCGGGGGGGCTGAGGGGAATGGGTAACTTTTTCAGGTAGATGTGCGGCCCCGAATTCCGAAACTTGGGGACATGGGACTTGATTTCATTTTCATAGGCCCTTTGGAACTCGTGAAATTTCGAAAAATTTGCAGGCGCCGGAACTAAAATTTGCCTATATTTAAGCGTCTTAGGTAAAAGTTTACAAAAGGGGACCTCAACAAGACGGAAATATGCATCGCTCTTCTACACATGTACAGACTCGTTCTCTCCATCACATCATGCATTTCATGAACCTAACACCTTCATTTTGTTTATAGTAGTAGTTCACCATCCTCGAGAAAAGGTTATTTCCCAAAATGAAAGTCGATCTGGACGGTTGCCCCATGGGCCACTGTGTTGTCATCCAATCCGTAAACAGAAATCAGAAAATTCTTCCAGGTCACTTTTCGCTATGTAAAATTCGGCCACACATACTAGGACCAGAGATCCAGATAATATAGAATCTCGCTTTTTAAAGGTAATTAGAAAGTTTTATCTTTGGTCAATTGAAGGCGCGTGGTTATGAACACGAGTAGGCCTCCCGGGGTTTTAGCCTACATATAGCCTATTAGAATTAAACAGGCATATAGGAAAAACAAAAAAATATTGGATTCTATTTCCTACAAAAAAGTACGTCATTTTTTTTAACACCCACCACAGGAACAAACAAATACATTATCAAACTATACGTTCGAAAGCATCATGGGGAATATAAAAACCTCATTCACAATTATTCATCCAGAGTACTTTTGGTGTGATTTTCCCCCATTTTTTTCCTGAGAGTTTATTGGAGTATCTTGGCCAATTTTTAGGTTGACCGTTCAGTTCAGGCATCGCGCGCTTCCATAGTTTTAGTTGCGCATATAGACGCATGCACGGCGCAGGTGCTGATTTTACGCGCGAGTCCAATCAAAACGCCCCCGCAAGCATTTTTTGTTGGAAATTGGAAAAACCAACTTGGAACAGGCCAGATCTAGTGCGCGGAGCTAACGGTGTCCTAGCCCTCCTTAACATTTTTGCACAGACATTGGAGCTTGTTTCCTAGTTCCAAGTCAACCTTTTGGGCTGAAAAAACCTTTTACCTTCCTCGAGTCAGTGACGTCATGTTACTGCAACAGTCGCAGCACTAACTCACGAGCGGTGATTCAAAGCACTCGGCGTATAAAGAGCAGTGCGCAAATGTCACGCAAAACAGATCCTGAACTCAAGGAAGATAATTGGAGTATAGAAATGTATTATCCAAAACCGATCACTGACTCAAGGAAGATAAATGAGTTCGAATGGATTATCCAAAACGGATCACTGACTCAAGGAAGCTAATTGGAGTATAGAATGGATTATCCAAAACGGATCACTGACTCAAGGAAGATAAATTGAGTATAGAATGGATTATCCAAAACGGATCACTGACGTCAAGAAGATACATCTGAGTATAGAATGGATTATCCAAAACAGATCACTGACTCAGGAAGATAAATGGAGTATAGAATGGATTCTCCCAAACGGATCACTACTCAAGGAAGATAAATGGAGTTATAGATGGATTATCCAAAACGGATCACTGACTCAAGGAAGATAAATGGAGTAATAGAATGATTATCCAAAACGGATCACTGACGTGGCAAGGAAGATACATGGATATAGAATGGATTATCCACAACGGATCACTGACTCAAGGAAGATAAATGGAGTTATAGTAATGGATTATCCACAACAGATCACTGACTCAAGGATATAAATGGAGTAAAGAATGGATTATCCAAAACAGATCACTGGACTCAAGGAAGATAAATGGAGTTATAAGAATGGATTATCCAAAACAGGATCCACTGACCAAGTACGATAATGGGTATAGAATTGATTTCCAACAACAGATCACTGACTCACAATGAAGATAATTGAGTAAGAATGGATTACCACAGATCACTGACCAATCAGAATATAATTGAGTATAATAAGGAATTCTATCCAAAACTGTATCAATCATCGCACAAGAAGAACACGATGCTAATTACCCATACTGATTGTGGAATAACAAAATTTGGCTGCCAACAAAGAAAACCTTTTACAAATCACTGTGTATATCTGAACATTTATTATTTGCCTTGAAGAAGTTAGGTATTTTGTCAGCCAGTGCGGTGCCACAACGGGGGGGAAAATTTATGCCCCCCTCCACCCAGTTTGCCCCCCGCCCCAGCCGAAAGAAAATAGGGATTTTTGGCAAATTCAGCGATTTGTGGGGCAAAAAATAACCACATTTTTTTACGAAAAAATCATCATCTGGGCCAAAATTGGTTTAAAATCACAAATTTTTTGATATTTTCCCCCCCCCCCCAAAAAAGGTCTGGTGCCCAACCACCTGTTTTCGGAACATCTTTACAATCTATACATGTCATCATGTATTAAGATCATTAAATACTAATTGCTTAGCTAATGCAGTTCTTGAAGCCTCAACAAAGAAAATGGTAAAACATTGAATCAATTTAAATTATAAATAAAAGTAGACAACGAATAAAAAAAAAAAAAGAAGGGGGAGGTAGTATTTCCATTCCAAATCCATTTTTTTTCAGTAAGTTACATAATTATTTTACATGATTGTTTTGCTCAACATATTTGCTTGTACCATATTGTCCCTGATGCAAGAAACTCTACTGGTTTTTTCCTGTACATAGAATAAAAAAAAAATAGGAATATTTTTTTGAGGTGTCTTAAATGTTACTTACCGAAGTAAGGGGGAACCAAGGTCAAGCCCCCGATTGAATGCAATGGAATGACCTTTGTTCCCCCTACAAGATAGGTAACTAACATATGTGAAAACATCAAACCTATTCTTAATTTAATCCTATGAGCTGCCATCATAATGGCATCATTTTTTTACCACTTCGGAGTAATTTAAAATTTGACCCCTGTACAAACTGAAATGAACCGGTTTTATTAAAAAGATTTTTGATGCTGTTTTTTTTTTAAATTTATAGTATAGCCTATACCTCCAAAACTTCCCGGCCGCAGATAGTACAACTAGACCTTTTTGGCATCCTTATGATTAAAACTATTAACGATACAGTATACTTTTCAACATGATTGCAGTCAATTTTCCAAAATTTGACCCCTGTTTTATTGAACCTTTGAAACCCCGAAAACTATTTCTCCCGTGTCCCCACCACCCCTAACCACGTAACGATAATGCACTTTGTGGGGTAAATGTTGCAAAACTTTGACCTACCAAAAATCAGTTGAAAATCACTTCTTAAAAAAATTGCACAGATTTTGTAAGAGATATGTTTACTTTTGAGTTACAAAGCTGACTACATTCTAGTTTGTCCAATTAGCAAATTACTACTCAATGTATGCTAGATAAATCATCCTAATAGATGAGGTGAATGTTATGTCAACAGTCGTGCAACAAACAAGCACTGCCCCACATTCAATGCGTGACAGCACACTGCAGGCTTGATGCTTTTAAATTCGCTCAATCCGTATTAAGGTATAGGAAGAACTTGGAATGAAACTGTAACTGGGTGGATTCAGCAGTAGGTTCTCTTCGCAAGGATAAAACCTCTACATAACCAGTGAGACAAGTGCAGTTTGTATTTTGCAAATATTATATTATTGTCCAATTATCTCATTTCTACCTATTTAATACAATTTGGATATTTACAATTGTGTAAATAACAAAAAAAAATAATATGCCTTTTATTTAGTGGACCGATGGCAACCATTACTGTCTAAGTGGAAATTAATTTCGCGAGGAATTTTTTTTATTTTCGCAATGAAGATAAAAGCGCAAAGATAAAATCCGCAAAAATAACTTTCCAATAATTTGTATTGCATTGATTTCACTCGTGAAATAAATTCTCGCGCATTTGGCAAACTTAAAAATCACCAGGAAATATCTGTACGCAACTTTCCACTTACACAGTAGTGTTGTGCATCTGGCAGATTTTTAAAAGTACACATCAAGATGCATTTGTCACTGTTTTTCTATGACATGCTTAAAATATTGATCTGAAACTGGTGCGAAATTTCAAAGATTTATCAAGCCTATTAAATATAAATATGTTAATTACAACACTTACAGTCAATATCAGTGATTTCTTTTCTTCCCATTTCTTGCAATATGTACGCACCTTTCAAAAATTGATAATTATATCAAAATTTATTATTTCAATCAAGTACCACATCCTTTTGTAGACCATCCAATTACCCTTAGATTTATCCATTGGTGCAGCCTCCAACCGCTCATATTGAATTACTGCATAAACTTGTTTTCAATACAGGTAATTTTAGACGTGATATATGGCACAGTTTGGGGGCTTCAAAAAATCATACTCACTTTTAACATTTACAGTTTGTCACATGCTTATTCCAAATGTTGATACCCACTTTGTTTATGAATTTTATTGTATATAGCTCAGCTAAATCACTGATAGGCCTTTAATGGCCAAAAATAATTTAAAAATACATCGCGTCCGAGGACTGCAGTGGTCCGCGCCTGGAGCGCGTCGCAGTTTGTGAATAATGGCTTATATACATTATGACCTTGATAGGTATGACCTTTTGACCTCTGCTTCAAAAATGAGGTGTTTCCGTGTAAATATCCATAAACCAGTCTTAATGGGTCCAATCCAACTCTTCTCACATGGATATCAATTTTATAATTCAGTTTATCGTTAAATCTTACAACTTGACCTTGTATGTGACATTGACCTCATACATCCAGCAAATGAGGGATCCCATGTTGCACCTATGACCAAGTTTGGTTTTCAAATTAACAAATGGATAGAAGTAAATGCAATTTAACACAGGCAAGAAATGATTAACAAAACCCTTTTTCACCACAACAGAATACATCGACAACATACTACAACAACAGTGGACAAAGTGCTCCCTACGTGTCTATCCTGCCTTCTAAGGCAGGCGACACAAAATCTAACCAGATAATTAGCTACTGATCGACAATTGTTTAATATAAAAATATTATCCAGACATTTCTTATATATTTAAACACCGATTTTAAGCGTCTTGACAACAAGACAATTGAATTGTAACAATACTCATAATCTTACCGGATTGGATTCCTAACACACAACACACAACACTAAGGGTCCCGGATGCAATTTTCAAAAGGAACAGGGAGACGTTTATTAACAGTCAAAAATGCGTAAGAAAATCAAAACTCCTCGCAAAACACACCTTCATACACGCTTATTTTTCGCATGAATTACCAATAAAGAACAAAAAACGAACAATCAGGGGGAGCTGTTTTTCAACACCTGCCGAGGTCAAAGTTCCCCCCATACTAAAACTATTCCAAACTGGGCACAACAGCGATTATGATACGGATGAACACAGTCCCGGCCATGAATATGTGATTTTAATCGATAAAGCTTAACTCATTTTCTTGACAATTGTTTTATCCAAAAAAATTGTAGGGGGGGGGCGTGGCCATTAGTAGCAGGGGCGTTTATTTGGACACAAACACGGTATTCGGACATGCCATGCAATTACAAATGCTTCTACTAATTCACTTTATCCAAAGGTTGGCTAACATAACAAAATAGATGTTATACCAAAAGGTCATGCGTATATATCAAAGCAGGCACAATACAATGAAATGATAGACAACTTTGAAATATGTATTTTCAAAATAAGGTGCATTTTTATGAAAGTTTGTGGTCCAAGCTAGCCTCTTTTTAAAACATTTCTACAAATACTGCCAGCTTTTGAATCATAGAATTGTTTTTCTGCTGGCATCTGTGGTTACAACAGAAACAAATACATTGCGGTAAAATGATTAACATTACAAGCAACAACTGATACTGACTGGCTCATATGGTACCAAATTGTATGTGCAATCATCTCAAGGCACACTTAACATGGTAAGGCCAGTAAAATATAAAATAAGCTTGCCAATTCTAATGAGGATATTAACTAAATAGCCCCTATTGAAATGACATCTGAAATGTTGAGCAAGCAAAATACTACATGTTTGCATGAAAATACGACATGATGAAAGCAACCTTGCACACCAAACGGCACAGATTTCATTTATAACACTAATACGTACGCCTGTGTTGAAGAATAGGCGCCCACCGGTAAGCCGTGTTTTGAAAATTATAAATATAGTCATTACGGTCATCCATTCGAAACGCGTATGCGCATGCGCCGTAACCTGTTGCCCTGGAACGGTACATCGGTCGATCAAATGCTGAATATTTGAATAAATTGTACAACCGCGCCTATGGAAATCAGGGATATATAATAAATTGGTACACAACCACGTCTATGGAAATAAGTACGACGCTGCGGGAAGAAGAATGGTTACGGCTTTGAAGCTGGCGTTTTGCTATCTAGTGTTATAAAATCAGTGCTCAAAGGTGAAATTTGCGCAAGTGCTGCGTGTGTTTGAACGGTTACGAGAAACTGGATGCTTATGTGTACACTATAGTAAGTCCTCTTTCTTTGATAGAGGGACTTCACTAGAGTGTAGGGCACAAGTGGCTGGTGCTTACACCTAAGTGCCGGCATAATAACAATGTGAAGCAAACTACGAACGCAAATGCACACAACTGCTGCGTGTTAGTGTTAATTCCATGATTTCCCACTGCCACCACTAGGTTGTAGACCATAGAACATTTCAAAAATACTAAAAACTTCAACTGAATTTTAAAGTGGGTGTTTGCAGTTTGAAAAAAACCCAATACTGCTTAGCAAATGTAGTAATGTAGTTGAAGCTCTCAATACCTCAGAATTTTTGCAAATTGAAGTTTTCTGAACATGACTAAGCATCTGGTTTATATACACAGGTTCGCCACAAAAAACAAGACAGCACTTTGCGCAAATTTCTGGATCCCACCGCATTGTCTATGACATGATTCAATAGGGACTTGCATTTGATAAGCTAATTATAACACTCACTCATGCCATTATTAGTGTCATACTACCAAACTGCCACATACTGAATATGCTATGACAATATATCCTCCTCAGATTCATGATTAGTTTAAAATTAAATTGAACATTATCAAGCACATAACCAAAAAATATGCCAAGGTAGCATTCTCATTACTTGGCATAAGTACAAATTATGCGAGTGGTTTAAAAAACCAAACAGTTTTTGTATTTCCTTCTTGGAGAAAATTGCATTACAAGATATGAACAAGTTTGTTTTTTATTATAATAATTCTTTTGCATATCTGATAAAGTACACTTTGTTTTTGTGAGCCTAACAATCACCCTAATTTGGGTTTATGGTTCACTAGATACCCCATAGAAAAGCTCATTTCCAAATTCAGTGGATTCAGACAGGGTGTTATAATGTTTGTATCACACTGCCCCTAGGAGGGAGGCCACTTGTTGTAATTTCTAACCAATTTACGAGAGAAAATAAAAATTACAAATTTCTTCAAGAGCATATTTAATTTCACCTAAGATTATTCACACATACGATCTAAGACAAACAGTTAAGATGATAGAAACCAATCTCACTTTTTTGAGGAAGGCCAAAAAAAAAAAAATGTTTGATGTCTCGTCCACCGACCCTAATTTTGGAAATCAGGAAAAAGTTTTTTTTTTTTCCTTTTACTGTGAAAAGAATACCGACCCAATTTTGAAAAAAGGCCAAAAAAGTTTTTTTTTTTCAATTTAAACTTTCAAAAATGTAAAAAAAAAAGGATGTTTAAACAGTTTCGAGTAGCATTAACTTAAGAAATTGGGTTTAAATAATAGTACAAAGATGCATTCATTTTTTCATCAGTACGAATCAACTTGATTAAAATATCTAGTAGTAATTGGAAATTCACCTAATCATTCCAAAATACAAACAGACATGTTTCAATACAGTTCGCTAGTGACATATAACAAAAAACAAATAAACATAAAGAGTTGGATCCAACCGCTGACCCAACTCCAAAAATGTCATCTATGGACAAATCAAACAATTTCATTGGCCAAGTCTGGAGATGAGAGCTGTGGAATCACAAATACACACATTCATATATAATATCAGGAAGAAGTAACAACATTGTTTTTCAATAGGCCTGAGTGGTAATAAGATCATCAAATTGACACACAACAAGACAAACGTATGGCAACAAGGTTGGTATTTTACATCACCTAATACAGAACCGAACCTACGGTTACAAAAACAATCCCAATAATTTTTATGTCACCCCCCCGTGAAATATTGCACTGGTGTCCCTATGTGTTGGTGTATCCATTTGGGACTGTAAAAAAGAAAAAAGAAAAAAGCAAACAAAAAACACACC
>JAMKCH010075711.1:0-49107 GCA_023653785.1 Ophioderma brevispina
AACTTAACAAGATGGGGTAAGGGCCCACTTCGACTGTGCAAAGCTTGCGGATCGTGAGATCTTCATCAGTACTTAACCCCATTGCCAAGAGAGCCCTAGAACAGGTCGCTAGTACATGAGACAAAAACAATATCCTTCAATTATATTTTCACTGTTATTAAAATCGGGGTTCTCTAATGAAGAGACTCCTCCAAAGATTATGTCTGACCTTTCGACCAGGGATAATAACTCTCCATTCGTTACCACAATTCCCATTGAATGTACTGTTACCAATCTCCTTCCCGACTTGTGTATATTTTGGAAAGATTTAAAAAAGCTGGTCATTCTTGAACTCCCGTTCCCTTTGAATTTGTCACGATAAAAGCCCACACATACAAATGTAATAAATATGCATCGCTTGTTTCCGATATTGAACATTCCGGTTTCAAGGTCTGCCAAATATTTTTGGAGATTGGCCAAGGGGCTAAATATCGCCTGATAATTTATTAAGACTTAAAGACATTCTCAAGTTGTGCCACTAGGCCTATAGCCTACAAACAATTCAGGGATAACTTAACTAGGCGGCTTGGTTCCTCCTTTAGCATATTTTATTCCAAAAAGACCTTCATGGATTAATCCAAATCTTCTTAAAATGTAAAATACATTCTTTTTTATCTATTTTTTTTTGCACAATATGTACGTGCAAACGATTGTGCAATAATGATAACTAATTATATGCTTTATTGTTGTAGTCGTCTGTGTTAGATTTTGTCCGAAGTCTGCGGGCTCCATCTTCTGGGGTGCAGTCCTAGACTTTTTATTAAGCGTATATTTTAGCCTTTGTTTGTATGTTTGTATGAATAAAGTGATGATGAATAAATAACTGAGTTGTTTTGGTACTTGATTTCTCAAATGTTAGCTGATTTGAAACTTTTTAGATTTTCATGTAATGATTCCAAAAGATTGGTCGGAGTTCTAATTGATTGATCTGAAAAAAAAAACGTTTTTGTGTGGGGTCAAAGTATAATCAATGGAGAATTTTCTCGTATTATAATATGAAGGCATTACGCAGAAATAAAATACCCATCAAAGGGGAGTGGTAGTTGATTTGTTATACTGTACTGTACAAAAAAAGGCACCATCCAGGTTGTAATGTCAAACTATTTAGAATGTTATGATCAGAAAAAAATTAGGTGCGGTATGGATTCTATAATGGGCATTTGATATTGTTCTAAGAGCCCATTTTTGGAGTTTGAAGAGTTTATTTAAGTAAATTTTTGCGCGTACCCCATGTTAGATTAGCAGATTTAACTAAGGTAAAACAAGCGTACAATATAAGGAATGTAAATAACGGCCCGGTACAAAATGTTTAAGCTTGTTGATGATACCAATGTTTCGTGCTAATGGTTTTGATATACCATCAATAGGTTGTTTCAAGTTAGGTTTTCATCAATTATAACCCATAAAAATTTAGTTGAAGATACTATTTGTAAAGTAATCAATCGTTAAGATGATGTTAATTGGTTGTGTGTGAACAAAAAATTATCACTTGAGATTTTACAGCACCAATATTTGCTGGCATATGCGGAGTCCTAAAACCATCTAATTTGTTTTTTGAGCATTACAGGACAATTTATTAGCTCTAAACCAGTTGCGTACGTCAACCAAGTCGTATTAATTAAGTGATTTAGACTCAATATCTCTTAAATCGGGGTTCTCTAATGAAATACTCCCTCCAAAGATTATGTCCTGACCGTTCCGACAGAGATAACAACTCTCCATCCGTTACCAAGGGAAGGAGACAATTCCCATTGATGTACCGTACCATCTCATTCCCAGCTTTTGTATATTTTGGAACTAATTTAAAAACGCTGGTCATTCCTGAACTCACCGTTCTTTGGAATTTTGGCATCGATAAGCCCACACATACAAGTGTAATAAATATGCATCGCTTTTTTCCGATATTGAACATTCCGGTTTCAAGGTCTCCAAATTTCTTTGAGATTGGCTCAAGGCTACATATCGCCTGATCATTTATTAAGACTTAAAAAGAAATGCTCAAGTTGTGCAATAGGCCCGTATGCCTAACAAACATTCGGGAAAAAATAACTTAACTAGGCTGGCTATTGTTTTCCTTCCTTTAGCATATTTTATTCCAAAAATGAACCTTCATATTTAATCCAAATCTTCTTAAATTGTAAACTAAGATTTCTTTTTTTTTATCTATTTTTTTTTTGCACAATATGTACGTGCAAACGATTGTGCAATAATGATAGTCTATTATATGCTTTTATTTGTTCGTCTTCGTCTTGTTATATTTTTGTCCAAGAATTCTTCGTGCTCCCCCACCTTCTGGGTGCAGTCCTAGACTTTTTTATAAGTGTATATTTTTTTAAGCCTTTGTTTGTATGTTTGTATGAATAACGTATGTGATGAATAAATAAATGAGTTGTTTTTGTATTGATTTCTAAAATGTTTACTGATTTTGAACTTTTAGATATTTCCATGTACTGAATTCCAAAGAATTGTCCGGAGTTCTAATTGATTGATCTGAAAAACTTTTTTGTTTTGGGTCCAATGATAATCATTGAATTTCTCGATTATAATTATGATGGTCATTCGCCGAATAAAATAATAACCCATAAAGGAGATTGTAGTTGAATTGTACTGTACCTGTAATAAATTACGCCCAATTCCAGGTTGTAAGTTCAAAATATTAAAATGTTATGATCAGAAAAATGGGCGGTAGGCTTCTATAAGGCATTTGATATTGTTCTAATAGCCCATTTTGGAGTTTGAAGAGTTATGTAAGTAAATTTTTGGCGCGTTACCCCAAACATGTTATTAGCATAATTTAAATAAGGTCAAACAAGAGTACAATATAGGAATGTAAAATACGTCCCGGTACACGTTGTTTAAGCTTGTTGATGATACCAATGTTTCGTGATACTGTTTTTGATATAATACAAAATCAATATGTTTGTTTCCAAGTTAGTTTTTCATCAATTATAACCCCCTAAAAATTTCGTGAAGCTCTCTTTTGTAAAGACACATCGTTAAGACATGCTGCTGTGAATTGGGTTGTGTGTGACAAAAATTATCACTTGGTCAAAGATTTCCAGCAACCAATATTTGCTGTCATATGCGGACTTTTCCTAAAAACCTCATAATTTGTTTTTGAAGCATTACAGACATTTATTAAGCTCTAACCAGTTGCTTACTCAACATTTCGTTACTTAATTCAAGTTGATTTTAGACTCAATATCGTCTGTGTTGAATACTGATAGTCGTACACTCTGCAAATAATCTAAAATCTAGTACATTTTTGAATACAATTACCAATATCATACATATAGTATAAAGAATAAGGGGCCATTACGTATGGATCCTTGAGGAACACCACAAGATATTTTTGAATTGGGACCGTTTGGAATTATATCGTACAAACTGCCTTTCTATTGCTTAAATAATTTGCAAACCTGTGTAAACAATTCCTCGGAAACCATAATGGTTTAATTTATGAAGTAATATAGCGTGGTCAATAGCGTCACATGCTTTTGACAGTTCTAGAAAAATCCCAATTGTTGTTTCTTTCTTTGTTTTCTACCGCTGTACTAATTATATCAACTAATTTGAATTATGGCCATATAAGTTGAAATGGTTTTTTTCTGAACAAAATTGTTGTTTTCATTGATAGTATGCCACTATGTATTTATAGCACTCATCTCATGCAGTCTTGAAAACCATCTTTTCTAAAAGCTTAGTAACTTTCGGTAGGAGGAAACTGTTCGTTAATTTGAAATAGTTCGTATCATCTTTTTTATATATAGGCCACGACTGCGCTACCTTTAGAAGTCTCAGGGCCTATAAACTGTGGATAATGAAAGGTTGAATATTGCAGTAAGTGGTTGTACACTTTCATAAGCAATTTGTTTGATTATTAAATTACCACAACCGTCATCCCTGGCTCTGTTGGGTTAATGTGTTAATAATTTCTATTATTATTCATCTGTAACATTTGTTTCAATGTTCATGAACCTTGCACTTCATAGGAATTGTTTAGTTTAGTTAATCTGAATATTTTTTTCCCAGAACTATGAATGTTAGATGCCAGTTTTTGGCCTATATTCACAAAGAAATTATTAAATTCATTTAGTATTTCTTGTGAATTCGATACGGTTATTCCGATCAGTTTTTAAATTTGTTTGTAAGTTTTTACCTTTTTCAGCAGACGTCCCATCACATTATTGATCGTTTTCTTCCATGGTTTTGCTCATGATATTTTTTTGTAATGTTTCAAATTTGTTAAAATGATAACACGTTTAGATTTTCTCTTATTAAAACTGTGCAATTTATTTCTATAGGTCTTATTGTTGATTTGTAGTATATTCGACGGCAGATATCTTTATATAATTTGTTCTTTTTGTTAATGCTGTATGACAAACCTTTCGTTATCCATGCTGATTTGGGTTCTTTGCTTCTCCTACTGATCCATTGATAATTGGAATACAATCGCATACAGCCTCAGTTTTAACGTTTGCATGAACTTTTTGTAATCACATTAGCGTCCGTTATTTTCTAGACTTGTTATCCCCAGTCGACATATTCAATCGTCGTTTAAACTTCGCAATATCGCTCTTGTTATGCGTTCTTTTAAAACACCATTCTATAGCAGATTGGATTCTGCCCTTTTTTCTTGAACGGTCAAAATTGTATGCAAATGATCAGATATAATCGGTGATCATATTGCTGAAGTTACTGTAATAATCGTTATTTGTTATATATTGTCATAATCGTAGACACTGGTTTCGTAATTCTCGTAGGTTTAAAAATATAGTGGTAATAAGTGAGTCGAGTAATAAAGTCCCAATATTGTGATTAGTTCCATTAGTAATCATCTTTTAGTAAATTCATATTAAATCTCCCATTATATGGTTGACTTTTTTTCATTGGTTACTGTCTAGTAAATAGGTTCTACATCTTTTATGAAATCATCGTAGAAGTACGGAGCTTCTATATATTTTATACCAGCTACAATGTTCTTTTGGTTACTGTTTTCTATTTCGACAAAACATGATTCGAATTTGGTGTAGCTTTACATAAATCATTCTCACTTTTATTAAAATTATGGGATTACATACCAGACGCCCGCCCTTTTCTTTTCTCGATCTGTCTAATTGGTATACTTCTGTATTATAACCCGGTAATCCAAAATTCCCACCAGTGTGGTTTTTTGTTTCGATATTTCAGACATGATTTATATCAAAATCCATGAGTTCATTGTTTTAATACACTCTTTAAATTTTTCAAAAATTTTTTGGATAACCTCCGAATATTGCATTTAATATCGAACATGTTGCATTCGTTTTTGTGGGCCTGGTATGAAATTGGTCAGGAGTCCAAGTATGAGCACTGAGGACTTTGCATACGTATTACATAACTCTCTCCATTTCTTTAGTGTTACTTTGAACCGAAGAGGTTAAAAAGCATATTATCATATTTCTTGAATCAACAAACATCTTTTCCATATCAAAAGTAAGTTTCCTTCAGATCTATTCTATATTCATCATCGCTATTTATTTCTATCACTGTCTTGCATTTATCACTAACCAATCCTTAGGTATTAAAACGGTTAAGTTTTTTTTTCCTTTCAGTCCTGTACATTTTTGTGAACATACACTTTACAAGTTTTACAACAATGTTTTTTATGCAAATCTTTTACTATTTGGAGCATTATATACATAAATCACATTTACGGACATACAACACTAGAGTACAAGAACAAATGGTAAAAGGTAAATTGCCTTTCCAATAAAAAAGGAACTGAATTTGATTAATAACAAAGTTAAAAAACAAATTGAAGCCACAAGATGGTTTATGCAGTGGGCTGAAAGCCAGGTAACAGGCCAATACCCATGCAAGCCAAAGACAGCAAAGGTGTGATAAGTAATTTGAAATGATTACAGATGCAACAGAATAGATTAAGTGATTGAGATAACGTTTATAATAGATCAACAAATAGATACAAATTCCACAAGATGATAACACGCTCTGACTGGGAGAAACGATCTTGATATGTAACAGAATGTAACAACCTTGATGTAACTACATAATTGAATTGCAGATAACACAAATTAATCACTGGTCTTGATCAGATGTAAAAGTACAAGATAGTATAACAGGTTTGGCTATCGACTGGGATAGGTCTTATTGTTTCCGTTTACAGATTAAGTTTTTAAAATGTTATTATTATAATAAAGCAAGTTGGGCAATATCACGAAGAATAGATTATAAACATTTATTTGGTGAAAAAAAGTAATTTGGTTTAAAAACCCCATGAAATCATACAGGTTGATGAATATGCTGAAAGATTTATGTTACGCTGTCTTTAACTTAATTTGACTCGATTTCCCGAGGACGCCGCTCTCTATTTTCTAATATGTTTTGGTTAAACTTTTATACAGATTGCTTTGTCCATTTGCTAGTCACAAATAGCGAAGTGTTTAAAAGTGTTAACATTCTTTGATCTAAATTCTTGTTACATTTAGAAGACATTTTAAATTTTCAGCATTATTAAAAGTGTGTATTACAAGATTTTGAAAGTTAAAGGTGCATTTTGTTTTTAAATATCGAAAAAAATGACATAATGACCCTTACTGAAATCACTTCCACAAATTTGAAAACAATTTTGTAAAAAAGGGAAAAGTAACTATATTATTTTCCTTGTAAAACTTCACTTCTCATTCCAAGGATGTTAAATTACTTTTACTGCCATCTTTTATACACAACCTGAATGCATGCGTCTCACTCACAGAGACCTTGCTATTGTAATATGTGATAATCCGACTAATCCACCTTCCACCTGTCCGAAATATTTTACAAATCTAAAAAGGATGCAGTCTCAGCTCACAGACCTTGCTATTGTTAAATGTGCCTAAGCCCACTAATCTTTCACTTGTCAGATCAAAAACACCTTACTACAAGTATGAAGTACAATGTTCTGATTCTGTTTCTGAATGCTTTGAATGTGTCACGAAACATGCTAGATACCTGTAGATCGCTGTGTCAAATTACGACGGACTCCACACTCTTCTGTTTTAACTGTTTTTACAGATATAAACATCCATTGTTTCAAATTTTTGGATTGATTTTCAGTAGGGTCTATTTCATTATGTTCGAAAACACTCTTCTATGATTTGAATTAAAGGTGCAAACGAGAGATTTTCACATATCAGGTGTCCCTAAAAAATCGAAAGTGCTGATTTTAGCCCTGATGTACAGCTTTCCATCAAAAATATCCCCATCTGAAATGAATTTAAGCTGATAAATGAATTTTTTTATATAAAAATTGAGAAATTTTCTAATTTCGTATAGGAGCAAATACCAATTCAGCTATTTTTATATTGACATATAAGCAAGTCAAATACTTGTTCCTCTCTTTTAAGAATTTCTGTAGCCATACAAGGTAAGAATCTATTGGAGTGTTCTACTCTATAATGAAATTACCTATTAATGACACACTATTTGGTGCCCAAGCCTGCCTCAATCTCTCGTTGCACCTTTAAACCTTGGCATCTTTGACTAAACCAACTGTCAAACTGCTCTTTTCATGTACGGCGCTACTTCCACAAGACCTTCCAAATTCATTTGATGGTTTCTTTAACCAAAAATAGTAAAATTCATATTACAGTACAAGAAATGAATCATCATACCAGACTCTCCCTAAATGCCGTTCCTCATTGATCAGAAACTCAATCAAATTTGTTGGTCCGGCTTCCTGGAATACATGAACAAACACATCACATTTAGTTCCCCCTTCCTTCAAATTTCAAATATAAGAAGTACTTAAAGTCGACTCAGAGATTTCGAAATAGTATTTTTTTGTGTAATAAAATGAAAAATAGGTACACTAGAAACAAAGATAGTACCTAAATCCAATTCCGAATTTGAGATGAATCGGATTTTTCGTTTTGATGCAGCAAACATTTATGTGTAGTAGTACTTCCCATAGGATACTGTGTTACAAAATTCCGATCCGGAATTTTTTATAACAAAGTGTGATTTTCTATATAAGGAATTCGATTTAAGCTTAGCAATTTCACACAGTGATTAGATATGGACAAAGCATTATGATAGCATACAAACCCGATTTTTTGTGAAAATTGAGGGCGCCCTCCTCAGGAAAGCGCTGATTCGGGCGGGGGCGGCTTAACTTGTGATTATAATGGCTGATCTCTCCTGCACATACCTATCATTAATTCTGATTATTGAACTTAACTACTGGCAATATATTTTATTTGTTCATATGTGATCTGTATCATGATCTTTGTACCAATGAAAAAGAATAGAACTGAAACTGAGAACTGAAATATTTGTTCATGCCATTATCTCTTTACGTTTAACATCCGCAAATATAGAGATGGCTGAGCTGATTAATTTCGTCACAAATAAATAACTCAAGATTCTCACTGTAAAAATTGTGCTTTGGCACTATGCCACACCATCATGACAATTAAGTCAGATTGGAGACACGTGTAAAAACCATAAGCAACATACATGGAAAACCAATCATTCTTGAATGGCCTACAGGGGAAACTATAACTGATCTATACAGGTTAATCAAATGAGTTTAAGGAATTTATTTATTTATAGGCCCAACTATAGAACCCCAAATTTTTCTGAGTACAAACTTTTCTGAGTAATTAGCTGCGGCCTTGCTCCAAACACTATGTTCATGAAAACCATGAAAAATATCAATAAAAATGTGATCCAAATAAGAGCGCATGTATGTAAACGTAAAACATTTATCGTCAAAAGGACAAATTTAAGAACTCATTCAGCCGCACGCAATATTTATCTATCTCTGTCAAGTGATCTGTTAAAATGACAAAGGGAGTAATTCAAATCGATAAAAGGATAATGCTGAAGCATTATCAAATTATCGCACAGTATCAGGTTTTGCCATGTTTTCTAAAAAATAACAGGAAGATTAGTTTTCAGCATGTATGTGATTTTCAAAATACTAATATTCTAAACGTCAAACGGTTTGGTTTTAGAGCTAACCACTTGACTTATATGGCGAATATGCAACTAGATAAATAAACAGCGCGCAGTTAAACAATCTAAAGGGAAGAGTATACGCCGGTTAAACAAATCTAGAAAACAGGAACAATATTGAAATCTATAACTAGAACATATCATATATAAGAGTATTATGCGGTGTCTCAAGGATCCAATAGTTAGGACCTCTTTCCTTTATTCTCTATATCAATGCTTTAGAAAACTTATTAATGCTTTGTGCTGATGACACCAATTAATACTCAGGTCGAGACATATTAAGGATGACTCAGAGATTTTGCATATACATAATGCGTGTCCAATCACAAGTTACTGTGTGAAATAACTAAGCTCAAATCAAAGTCTTCATTATAAAAAAATCACAAACTTTGTCATTAAAATTCTGGATCCGGAATTTTTGTTATACACAGTACCACTGGAATGGTTCTAATGTACAGAAATGTTTACTGCATGAAAACGGAAAATCCGATTCATCTCTAACTTGGGATAAGCATTTTAGGGTGCTTATCTTAGTTTAGAGACTTAATTTTAATACTATAACAAAATATATTTCGAAAGCTCTGAGTCGCCTTAAGCTGTCCGGATAAGCAATTGGATAAAGGCCAATATTATTCTGTAAATCTAGGCAAGACAAATTAACATGGTGATGGATAACACTCGATGGTAATATCTCGTATCACTCTCAACGAAATATGATATCATTCTAGATAACACAAAAATTTGCAATGAGTCTCATCGACCAATTGGAATAATAATAGTGAAAAGTGAAAAATTATCATGAAAAACCATAGCGATACTATTTCAAAAAATAATTTCGACGTAATATTGAAATAATAAATAATTTAATGTGTTTGTCACTTCTGACCGGATATTACACAGGGCGGGATTTAGAGTCAGCCAGTGTCAAACAACTGCTGAACGCCCCCCTAAAATAGTTGCCTCAGGGCCAGCCTCGGACACATCTTAGTGCACTATAGTGCGATATTGCGGTGCGTCTTGATGCTAAAGGGCCCCACCTTAAGCTGCTGACAGGGCCTTCCTAAATCCGATTAATGTACTCTAATCCTTCCATCCATTAACTACGGCATACTTTTTTGGATGTAATGGCGTACGTAAAAAAACCCCTGCAAAATGGGCGATGAGACCGACATCTGTCACTCTCGAACTTTCTTAACCAATTAAACACTTTTTCATAAATACGAGATTTTACTCTAAAATTGACAAATGGACTTTGTATATACAAATAGTTTGTTAATCTACCAAACTCATTTTGTTACAGATATTTCAGCTATCATACCAGAAACAGCAGTAACTCTAATCGACTAGTATCTAAAGGGTTTTTGACAGCAGTCCGAACTATATAAGCTAATTTCTCTGGACTGCCCTAACGATCATGTTAAAATCAAATTCACAAAACTTTTCGAAGGAAAGTACAAATCCCTGCTTCCAATGCTCGGTGCATTATTGTAATTTGAAAGAATGTAAGGAAAAAACCGGTGAAAGCACCCAGTTCAAAATATTAATATAGACGGCTGGAGATAACGCTAGAAGTTTGAAGAAAACTGGGTACACTGAAAGATGTTGGCCTACAGCAAGAAACAGAAAATAAGTGTTCAATTATTTTGATAGGCATACAGGCTATTCTGAGAAAGGACCCAATATTATTCCAGGGGTCAAGGGTAAAACCTTTCCAAGAACGTAGTTGATTAAGAATCGATGACGCTGTTATCTAACCAAGTAAAAGCTCCTGATGTCTTACTAAACCGTATTCAAAAGGAGGCATCAAACCTGCGTTGGTAAAAATAACCTATTTTCAACATAGTTTACCTGGTGATGTTTTGGCGGGGAGGTCTTATTGGTATCCGTGTACCGATTAAGGTTGTAAAAATGTTATCTATTATTAATAAAGCAAAGTTGGCCTATCAAGAAGGAAAAGTTATAAACATTTATTGGTGTAAAAAAAAGTAAAATTGGGTTAAAACCACCATGAAATCATACAGGTTGATGAAGATTATGCGAAAGAGTTATGCACGCTGTCTTTAACTTAAAGGTTGACTAAGTTTCCGAGGACGCCGCTCTCTATTTTCTAATATTGTTTGGATTAAATTATACAGAAGGCTTTGTCCAGCTTGCTAGTCACCAAATAGCGAAGGGTTAACAAGTGTTAACATTCTTTGATCTAAATTGCGTGTTACATTATATAAGAGACATTTTAATTTTCGCCCCATACCCCCTAAAACGTTGGCATTACAAGATTTGAAAGTTAAAGGTGGCTCATGGCATGAAAAATATTCAGCATAATAAATGGACCCTTACTGAAATTCACTTCCACAAATTTGAAAACAATTTTGTCAAAAGGGGGGAAAAGTAAATAATATTATTTTCCTTGTAAACTTCACTTCTCTCCAAGGATGTTGAAATTACTGCCATCATTTTACAAACCTGAAATGCATGCAGTATCAGCTCCACAGAGCCATTGCTCTTGTATAGGTGCTAATCCGACTAATCCACCTTTCACCTGTAGGAAATATTTTACAAATCTAAAAAGGATGCAGTCTCAGCTCACAGACCATTGCTTTGTTATGTGTAATCCCAGCTAATCCTTCACTTGTCAGATCAACACCTTGTACAAAGTTTGAAGTACAATGTATGAATCTTTCTGAAGCTTTTGAATTGTGTCACGAAACATGCTAGATACACTGTAGCTATTCTGTGTCAGAAATACCAAGGACTCCCACGAACTCTTGCTTGTTTTTACTGTTTTTACAGAATATATAAACATCCAAATTGTTTTCAAATTGTGGAGTGATTTCAGTTAAGGGTCTATTTCATTATGTTTGAAAATCCACTCTTCTAGGATTTGGAATTAAACCTTGCGCATATTTGACATAAAACAAACTTCAAAACTGCTCTTTTCTGTATCGCTAAGTCCAACACGGGACCTTCCAAATTCATTTGATGGTTTCTTTACCAAAATAGTAAAAATTTCATAATTACGTACAAGAAATGATCATTTACAAGAATCATAAATGCCGTCCTAGTTGATCAGAAACTCTATCAAATTTGTTGGTCCGGCCTCCTGGAATAATAATTAACACATGACAAAGCAACTACACATGCTAGTTCCTTCAAATTCAATTAAGAAGTATGAACTTGTGATTATAATGGCTGATATCTCCTGCCACTACCTATCATTATTTCTGATTTTGCTTAATACTGCCCCATCGATTGTATGTTCATTTTGATCTGTATCATGATCTTTGTTCTCAATGAAAATAATCGAACGAATGAGACTGATAAATAGTGGTTATGCCATTATATCCCTTCAAGTTAACTCCGCAAATATAGAGATGCTGATGTGATTAATTTCGTCACAAATAAATAACTCAAGATCTTAACTGAAAATGTGCTTTGGCATATGCACACACCATTCATGACCAAGTCAAGTCAGGTTGGAGACAGTGTAGTTAGACACAAAGTTCAGTCTCTCTGTAAGACAGGTCCAAATATCAATCTCCGGACAAGACACTCAAAAACAGGTGGTTAATGTTTCTGCAAGAGGACACTATGCCAAACATGTCAAATATCATCTCGGAACAGAACTCAAACACCGGTAATGTTTTCACGCAAGAAACTACGCAAGACAGTCTAAATATCAATCTCCGGACAAGACACTCAAAAACAGGTAATGATTTCATGCAAGACACTATGCAAGACATGTCCAATATCAATGCTCCGGACCAAGACCCTCAAACACAGGTAATGTTTTCACGTCCAAGCACTATACAAGACCTGTCCACACTTCAATCAGGACAAGACACTCAAACCACAGATGTTTTCATGCAAGACACTATCGCAAGAAAAGACATGTCAAATATCAATCTCCGGACAAGACACTCAAAAACAAAGGAATGTTTTCAATGTAACATCACTATGCAAGACATGTCCAAATATCAATATCCGGACAAGACACTCAAACCCAGGTAATGTTTTCACGCAAGACACTACGCAAGACATGTCCAAATCAATCTCCGGACAAGAACATCAACCACAGGTAATGTTTTCCTGAAGACACTATGCAAGACAGGTCAATGATCACTCTCCGGACCAAGACACTCAAACACAGGTAATGTTTTCACGAGGACACTATACAAGACATGTCCAATATCAATCTCCGGACAAGACACTCAAACACCGGTCATGTTTTCACGCAAGACAATACAAGACATGTCCAAATATCAATCTCCGGACAAGACACTCAAAAACAGGTAATGTTTTCAAGCAAGACACTATGCAAGACATGTCCATCCAAATATTCAATCTCCGACAAGACACTCAAACAGGTTAATTGTTTCATGCAAGACACTATCACAAGACATGTAAATATAAATCTCGGACAAGACACCAAACACAGGTTAATGTTTTCATGCACAGACACACTATGCAAGCCATGTCCAAATGTCACGTCTCCGGAACCAGACCCTCAAACACAGGTAATGTTATTTCACGCAAGCCCCTACGCCAAGATACAGACATGTCCAAAATCAATCTCGGACCAAGACATTCAAACCAGGTAATGTTTTCATGCAAGACACTATGCAAAATGTCAAATATCAATCTCCGGACAAGACACTCAAACACAGGTAATGTTTTCACGCAAGACCACTATACAAGACAGGATCCACAATATCAATCTCCGGACAAGACACTCAAACACAGGTAATGTTTTCACGCAAGACATACGCAAGACATGTCTAAATATCAATCTCCGGACAAGACACTCAAGCACAGGTAATGTTTTCATGCAAGACACTATGCAAGAAATGTCTAAATATCAATCTCCGGACAAGACACTCAAACAAGTCTGTTTGCATGCAAGACACTCACTTTCGTAAGTAGTGTCTTCGAAGCCAGTTGCGGCATGAATTGGTGTAAGACATGTCTTTGTGTCTCAAATGTTTGTAAGACATGTCTTAAATATAATTGCAAGGCACGATGTTTTGGGGCCGTAAATAGAAGACCATTCGATTGGAAAATGATACTGCTATTTTACGGTTCTCTGGTAGCGTTCAGTGGCGTAGCGTCATAGAGGCACAAGGGGAAACATTCCCCCATATAACTGTAGCTGCGGCGCCCCTGATAGCGTTAATCACTACAGGTTGTGCTTCACGTGTTTTTGCAGTTCGAAGAAGAGTTACCGTTTTAAAAGATAAAACTCTCCAACAACAGCGATAAAAATAACAACAAAGCACTGATGAATCATTCATTAAAAATAGACGACAGACAATTTTACCGTGTCGCAGAAGACAATGACCTAGACCAAATTACTATCAAGTCAAAAATAGCCTATTTTAATCTTCCGATATGCTGAATTGCAACTGAATATCCATTATTATTGAGATAGGGGTTATTGTAATACAAAAGATAAGCTGTGTTGACTACCTTTTGAAAACAAACAATAATTAATTATCTCAAATCAATAACGTCTCAGTTTCCTCAAAGAACTTTAGCAAACGTATGTGTTTGTTTCTATTTTCCATAATGCAGCCAACGAAATAAGCAAAACTGGTGGTTAATTTATTTAAATGATTTTTCATGTATCCCATTTGTACCTAAAGAGAGATTTAGGTGCCATACGTGATGCACACACTATGAACAGGTAAAAACTCAGTTCCCTTGGCACAGTTCAGTACCTTCCATTCACCAGTGTACTTAGAAAATACACCCCGTGGTTTTTGGGTATACCCAGATCACACAAAGTCAGTTCATGTCAATGCATGTACAAGTACAACCCACTGAACTGTGTCCTTGATGGATGAGCATATTGTAACTCATAAACGAATTCCACATTCCAGGTACAAGTACATACACCATGCACGCAAAGCACCCCCATACACAAACACACTAAGAAAGCAAAGCATGGTGGGTTGTTCAACGGACAACAGAGCCCCAGATTGACATTTTACGTTATCCTGATAAGACGGAGCTTAATGGATTGACATTTTAAGTTGTCCTGGTATGAAGTTTCTGACAACATACATCGTTTCTTTACAGGACTTGTATAGAAACGATGTAAACCAGAAAAAGCAATGTCGGGTACATAGTTGTGTTAACACGATGATTACCGGGAACAGTTAACTTGAGTTTCTATTTTAGAACCAGGGTTGAAACACAATTTTTTTTTTTTTTTTTTTTATTTTTTCTTGATACAAGTGTATTTTGATGATATAAAACACCTTGCATACATGATAAAGTAATTGTAAAACACCAACTCAAAATTGATGATGAAATATAACTATAATGATTATAGAGGGCCTCCTTCATTTCTTATCCGGCGATGTCCTTTTACATAGGCCCCTCCACTAATGTATCCCATTTGTACCTAAAGAGAGATTTAGGTGCCATACGTGATGCACACACTATGAACAGGTAAAAACTCAGTTCCCTTGGCACAGTTCAGTACCTTCCATTCACCAGTGTACTTAGAAAATACACCCCGTGGTTTTTGGGTATACCCAGATCACACAAAGTCAGTTCATGTCAATGCATGTACAAGTACAACCCACTGAACTGTGTCCTTGATGGATGAGCATATTGTAACTCATAAACGAATTCCACATTCCAGGTACAAGTACATACACCATGCACGCAAAGCACCCCCATACACAAACACACTAAGAAAGCAAAGCATGGTGGGTTGTTCAACGGACAACAGAGCCCCAGATTGACATTTTACGTTATCCTGATAAGACGGAGCTTAATGGATTGACATTTTAAGTTGTCCTGGTATGAAGTTTCTGACAACATACATCGTTTCTTTACAGGACTTGTATAGAAACGATGTAAACCAGAAAAAGCAATGTCGGGTACATAGTTGTGTTAACACGATGATTACCGGGAACAGTTAACTTGAGTTTCTATTTTAGAACCAGGGTTGAAACACAATGACAGCCCGAAGGCCTATCTTCAAGTTGGCGACAAGTTTAATTCATAAGTCATGTTATAAACAGACTCAAATATTTAAATCACAGTGCAAAAGGTACATGAATATTTGAAATGCATAAAAGTTAGTTGGCGAAGAGCTCAGTGTCAATGGCATAATGCACCTTCTCCGAGCAGTTATCGTCTCAATATAGATGCGAGACATGGACCATCACAGCAGAAATGTGGACGGCCACCAATGCTTTCGAAATGAACTTTGTAGACTGCTTCAACTGCACTACTCCACTCATACCACCAATGAAGCAGCTCGCAAGCTCATCAAAGTATTCTTCTGTCCATTGCAAAGAGAGGGGAGCTCAAATGGTTTGGCCACGTAATAATGTGGATAGGTAGTTTGGCCAACATCCTTCTGGAAGGAAGAATGGGAGGGTCCCGCAAGAGAGGACGAGTCGACCACCTAAGACATGGATCGATAACGTGAAGGTGTAGACGGGACTGAACTAATTCAAATATCAAATCCCATGTCGCAGTTCAAAAGCTTTCAGGAATATCCATTGAGGCCGATTAAAATAAGGGGATATGTAATAAAATAAATTAAATATGGCAGCGAATACAATAAAGTGTCAGATACTTGCTATGGCAGAGTGACAACCTAGTGTTATATGAGTCGCGATATTAATAGAGACCACTTAGATTTTTCAGGAATAAGATAATAAATACAGTATTCAAGGTTGCTTTCACAATTTCAAATTTCTATATTGCATGAGTCAGCATGAGTACATCTAGCATTGAATTGTAATGTTTGTGTATAATCATTCTTCTTGATGTTTGTATACCCCTTCTTCTTCTTGCGTATGAGGCAGCAGCTAAGTGTATTGAAGTTGGTGGAGCCAGCTCACTCTTGACTGGTTGGGTTTGAGAAGTCTATATCCACCGGTGGACGAGAGGAAGGGCACTCATTGAACATGTGATCCGCAGTTTGTGATGGAGAGCCACATTGGCAGGCTGGAGATGGTTGCAGCCCCCATCGGTAAAAATTGCTGTTGAAACGACCGACACCTGTGCGAATCATGTTCAAGGTGACCCATTACTTACGTGGAAGGTTGCTACCATGTGGGAGTTCTGTCATGGGTGTAATAGAGAGTTGATCTGGTCTTGGAGTATCTAGCCAGGCAGTATTCCATGTCTGTAAGATGTTGAATGGAGAGCTGGAGAGTTTAGCAGCGTGTCGACAGAAAGCTCGACGAGAGCACAGTCTCTGTCTGCCGAGCTGGTGTGATTCTTTGACAATATTATGCAACAGGTGCTTGTTGTCCAACAGAGTCTTGTTAACCAGTATATGATGTGATGTTCTTTCCGAAGCAAGCCGTGCAATGCCTTGAAAGCCAATGATACAAACTCAGCTTGGTGGATGTATCAACATTATAACCAATAAACCAGTTTAATTTTAAATACACCGAAGTACACCTGAGCTATTGGTATAGATTAGAAGACATCTAAGATGCCCCTCAAATATGGCCACTAATGATTATTGCAGACAGAAAAAAACGTTACGTTTCAGTTCCAGCTGATTTTTTGCTCAAAACAGAAGAAGTAAGAACTAAAGCATCATTGAGTGTCAGGTTAAAATTTTTTTTTGTCCAAATTCCAAAAAGGGAGTCACAAATTATAGAAAAAACCCAAAAAACCCTTTAGACTTAATGGTAAGGATTTATGGACCTTTATTCATATTCATCGGTAGATCCATATTTGCTGACCATATTGGATGTCATCGTTATCGATGCATCGATACTGTGATTACTTACGAGTAGTTATAACCTGTCTCTCGTCCCATTGAACCTGCAGCTTTGACTATCTCAATTTAATTAAAAATGATACTGATAGTCTTGTTGAATCATTATAATCGTTCATAATCAAGTGGGTGTTGAAGGCTAATCCACTGCCAAATTTAGTTCATGCGTAAACATTGCACAAAGTAATTGGCCAAATTTAGTTCATGCATGCGTAATAGATTACATAAAGAAATCGCCCAAATTTAGTTCATGCGTAAAGATTACATAAACGATCGAAATTGTGAAACAAAGTTTTATAGTTTTTTTTTTTTTTTTTTTTAAAACGTTCACGTTTCAGTCCAGCGATTTTTGCTCAAAACAGAAGAGTAAGAACTAAAGCATCATTGAGTCGTCAGGTTATCAGTAATTCCAAAATGGATCACAAATTATAGGAAAAAAACCCAAAACGCCTTTAGACTAAATGGTTAATGGATTTATGGCCTTTATTCAAATTTCATCGGTAGCCATATTGGATGCCCATATTGGATGTCATCTTACATGTATCGATTACTGTGATTACTTAATAGTAGTTTAACCTGTCTATCAGTTCCCATTGAACCTGCAGCTTTGACTATCTCAATAATTAAAAATGACCAACTGATAGTATTGTTGGATCATTATAATCGTTCATAATCAAGTGGGTGTTGAAGGCTAATCCACTGCCAAATTTAGTTCATGCGTAAACATTGCACAAAGTAATTGGCCAAATTTAGTTCATGCATGCGTAATAGATTACATAAAGAAATCGCCCAAATTTAGTTCATGCGTAAAGATTACATAAACGATCGAAATTGTGAAACAAAGTTTTATAGTTTTTTTTTTTTTTTTTTTTAAAACGTTCACGTTTCAGTCCAGCGATTTTTGCTCAAAACAGAAGAGTAAGAACTAAAGCATCATTGAGTCGTCAGGTTATCAGTAATTCCAAAATGGATCACAAATTATAGGAAAAAAACCCAAAACGCCTTTAGACTAAATGGTTAATGGATTTATGGCCTTTATTCAAATTTCATCGGTAGCCATATTGGATGCCCATATTGGATGTCATCTTACATGTATCGATTACTGTGATTACTTAATAGTAGTTTAACCTGTCTATCAGTTCCCATGGAACCTGCAGCTTTGACTATCTCAATTTAATTTAAAAACGTATAACTGATTTAGTATTGTTGGATCTGTATAATCGTTCGATAATCAAGTGGGTGTTGAAGGCTAATCCACTGCCAAATTAGTCATGCTGTAAACATTGCACAAAGTAATTGGCCAAAATTTAGTCTGCATGCGTAATAGATTAACTAAAGAAATCGCCCAAATTTAGTCATGCGGTAACAGATTACATAAACGAAATAAGACATAGAGGAAAAAAAAAAAAGAAGAGGGAGAGAGAGAATTTGCTCAAGGTTGTCCGGTCCTATAAGGTTTGTAGACAAATCTGGGAAAAAACTTAACATGTTAATTTCGTACGTTATTATCCTGAAAAATTATCCCAATCCCATAAAGGCTGACTCAGATATTTTCAAATATATTTTTTGTGTAATAATTAAAAATACTCAACTAGAACTAAAGATAGTGACCTAAAATGCTCAATTCCAAAGTTTGAGATGAACCGGATCTTTCGTTTTGATGCAGTAAACATTTATGTATAGCATAACAGTACCATAGGATACAGTGTATAACGAAAATTCCGGATCCGGAATTTGATAACATAGTTGTGAATTTCTATATGAAGGACGTCAAATTCAGCTTAGATATTTCACATAGTCATTAGTATGTGGACAAGCATTATGTACATGCAAAAAACACACGACATGTTAGAAAAATGAGGGCGCCCTCATCTGGAAATCTCTGAGTCCGCCTTTAATTCTAAACCCTAAATCTTATTACTTTTACCTCGTATCTCTAATGATATATTGCTGACTCTTGACTCTAAATCCTAACCTCCGAGTATCAGGAAACGGACCAAAGTGAGAATGGCACTGGGAATTAACGCTGGGCAGTTACCGGCCCCGTCACCAGGGAAGGCCATTACCAATTTTTCTTGTACAGTGGGACATTTTAGCAGTATCAGACAAACCTGTATCAGAGAATTAAAATGCTCTGATACAGGTGTTCGTGTGCTCTTCCACAACTCTAAATTCAGCGATTTAAAAGTAAATCCTACGATTGTAATTAAGGACCAATCAAAAGAGATTTAAAAATTAATTCAAATCATATTTGCATTAATTTAAATCATATTAGATTTGAAATCAAATAGTATGAGTTAATCTTAATGCATAGAATTAATTTTAAATCCTCACATTGATTGGTCACTAACTACAATCCTAATGGATTAACTTTTAAATCCTGAAATTTAAAGGACCCCCTCCCCTTTATAGACCAACAATGTTTGTATCTAATTAATAATTGTAACTTATATAAGCGCTACAACAAAGTATCTGAGCGCTGTACATAATCACTCAAACACACCAAAATACAGTTTTCTGACTCGATTAATCTCTTTGATTAAATTGTAAAAAGCTCGGAGGAACACTGGTGGCACAGAACAAATTAAAGACTAAATAAAACGAAAATTAAACTGTCGAACCCGGTCCTCTTGCTATATAGCGTTTAGTTTTACCCTGCGACCACAGAGATGTTTTACGGGGATGTCAGTGAAATGAAACAGTGGATGAATGAAACGAGCGCTAATGTATATCGTCTCATTTCGGAGAGTTTAAATTTTTTGGAAGGGTGGGCCTATAATGATGTCTAGCAGAAATCTATGACGAAGCGAAATCAATTCAATGCACCGCGAGGATCAGGTAATGATAAACCAGAGAAAGTAATTGAAAAAATCTTATATAAAGGTTCGGAGAAACTGGCGAGCACAAGAATAAATAAAGAGCGAAAAAGACACGGTCCCGTCATAGTTCTGCTAGAACAATGCATTATTATGTTGTTATTGGCTATGGTAGGTAAGTAAAGGTAAGGATTTCCCACAGTGTGACATAGTATTTATAGTAGATTTCAAATAAGTGAGACTATTAAAAGTTTGAGGTCCTTTCCATCACCGGAGAGGTTGAGCGAATTGTTTTAATGGTCACAGTAAAAAAGGTTATGGTACTCTACAATGCATAGTAATGTAGCTAGTAAATGACCGTTGATCATAAAATGCATTTTATTTCACATCTAACATAGATTGGAGTTTCAATTGAGTATCGGGTGAAAAACCCCAGCAATTATTAATTAAACGTTGTTATTTAAACGTGACTTACCTTTGACACTGCAAAATATCATTCTTATCACGGCGTTAGGGAGAAAATGCCTTCTTATATTAATGCACACATAACACACTAAAGTTTTTATTTGGCCATCACAAATAGGCAACATTGTTATTAAGAGATTAACGCGCCAAAGCGGGATTGACTACGCGGCCAACCATTGCATTAAGTTCTTCTATCATAACAGACCAGTGTAGAGAAATGGATGCATCGGTTTCAGTAAGCGATTCTGGACAGTAACTTTGTACCATATGCATGGACACAATATGTTTGTAATGGCAACAAAAGCCTAGTTCCGCATGGCCGGGGATACCCCCATATCATATCCCCTATCAAAATATGCAGGAAAATCTCACTTAATTGAAATCTAAACATTGCAAAGGGTTATATTGTAATGGTCCCATCTGTCCGTCCTCTTGCATCCCAGTCCAATTATTTAGTAGGGGTTTCTAGTTAAATCTATTACCTCGGTGGCCATTATGAAAATGCCGTGTTCTGATGGTCAGTTTACTGCCCCCATATTTTGCAATAATGGGTCGCGAAGGCATTTCTCATTATCTCACGCTGTTTTCGGTAATAGGAATAGAAATAAAGGGTTTGCAGTATCTTTCTGGGCTCATACTGTATCCTAGGCCGGAAAAAAATAAAAAAATGGACTCGGATGCGCCTCGTCCATTATTTATTTTTTTTCCGACCTCGGACACATTATTCGCATAAAAGGATACTTGATCACCCTGTATTTCTTAAAATACTGTTCCATGAGCATGATGAGTAATTTTGAAAAATACACAGAGAAATAGGAATTACATTGTCAAATGGAATCGTAATGGTTCCGTATTTGTGTTAAATATTAATGCAATTTCACTCATCTTGTCGATGTAATTCTTACAGAAAAACAAACACTACATTTGATGTTTAGGACCAACACTTTATTCAGTTTCATCATCGGCGTTTTCCTACAGGCATGTATTAGTAAGTGACAGGCGGTCCCCCTATTTAGCATCGATTTGGCCTCCAACTATTAAGAAACTGGCGCGCGAAACATTTTTGATGTCAACCTCGGAAATACTTGTAGGAACCAGAATTCATCATTGAAATTAAAAGAAAGAAAGAGAAAGAAGGAAAGAAAGTATTAAAAGGCGGTTGCTTGTTTGATTTGACGAAAAAAAGAAAAGCTGTCTCTGGGAGTGGCACGCTTGGAAAAGACAACACGAAATTGGACTCCGTAACCCAGTAGAAAGACACCACATGTTTATGGCATCCTCTTCTCTTTCTCGGATTCACTGTAAACATTTTGAACAACCTGTGTTTAAACACGATCTAAACACATTTACATTCTATACTTAATGGCCATCTAAACACTTGTCCAGAATTTCTAAACACTTTTTACAGTATTGATATTGCAGTCAATACCCTTTATATCCATTGAAAGGAACTTAACAAAAAAAATTCTTACAGAAAAAGTAAAATGGCTGGAATTCCCACCACATATTAGACATTAAATTCTGGAATTCCAGCTTTCAAAAGCGACATAAAGTCTGGAATTCCGGCGCCCTCTATATTTGGGGGCATTTTTATCTGGAATAGCCCAATGTAGGGTAAGCACCAAATCGCTCAATTTGAAAATACACTTTCAGTTTTTCTATTACATAAAAAGGGACGCCTCCAGTTCTCCCTACGTCGCGCAATTACCTCGCCAATGGCCGGACGTACAAAATGCTTTCGACGGCGATCTGAACCAGCCGAGAGAGAAACATAATATCGGACATTTTGATACCTCATTTTACAATAGCGCCAATATATGATGCGTTGGTGGTCATTTTGAAAAAATAAAAAGATATTTTAAAGTTGCTCTTAACCATAGTCTAACCAGGGAGGTTTTTTGCAACCTCCTAAGTTTGTCGCCAAAAAAAAAAAAACAAAACAAAACAAAACACACACACACACACACACACACTCAAATGAAGGACGAAACGGTTTTCAATTGGTTCGGACCATCTTTCCCACTCATAGTGAAAAAAAAACACATTTGGACCGTATTACTTTTCCTGGGGGTAGAGAACGTCGTCAATTTGCCAAAGGTGCAAACCTCCGACATTTTGTTTTGGCTCCCTATTTTGTTTGGTTTTGGCTCCTATTGAAAAATTCGTAAAACAATGTTATATCCTAATACTCACTCGATGTTAACCCAAATCAGCGACCTTATATGGTGCAAACAGAGGAAGTTTATAATAAACAACTCCGGTGTGGTTTTATTCATCGTGGTGTTAAACACAAGAAAACACACGCCGGAGTTGATTCCTTCGGCATCCACCCTGTTCGACGGTCCGGTCTGTGACCTTTGTGGCTTTAATACCAATTTGTACGAGTCTGTGATATTCCAATGCAATTGTTGATTAAAGTTACGGCAGACTCACATATTAGACTAAAAATCACTGGATGTATTTAGCCTCTTGTTAAGGCTCCTATGTTTTATGGTATAAGATATTTTTGTGTAAAATATATCTGTATCAAGGACCTAGACTATCACTGAGAACAAATTGAACAAATTCATACTTTGCTGAAAATGTACCAGAACCACTTTAACACCAATGTATTTTCTACTTATTTTATGCAATACATATCAAAATGCCACAAATAATAAAATTACTGTTCAATATCGATTGTATTTTATTTATGTTAGATCATAGAATGTTAAAGGCACTGCCTCGGACGGACCAGAGTATAATGAACAGTTAGGGCTTTACACACTATTATGATAGATTCTAAACTATTTGGCAACATTAACCAACATTGGCTAAAATTTACGCAACATTTTTTGTGAGTTTTATTGCGTAAACTTTTATGTTGAGTTCCTGTTTACCTATATTTATTCCATTTTGACTAATAATTTAGACTGTTGGTATTTGAAACAAACCCTGGCAAACTTTGCCCGATATTTTTTGCAGTGTACCGAAATCGACTGCGGTTAACTGTATAGTTACAACAATACATGTAAATAGGATTTACAGCTTAACGTCCCTTTAAAGGGCTATGTGGTAAAATTCCGATATCGTACTAACCAAGTGTGCACCAATCTTGCCCGAAGCTGGGATCGAACATGCATGTCTTGGCTTACATTACAGGTGTTCACAAAAAAATGGTGCAAAGCAAAAGTACACTCGCTGGAGTGAAAAAAATCAAATATTTAAATCATCCGATTTGGTGTAATCCAGAGATATGACTAATATTCTAAGGGAAAATGAGATACCAACTGTGCCACTTTCAACAGAATAGGACAACTAACACAATTGAAGAATACATTTTTATGTATAGGACACGTTATTGATTCGAAAGAATTCATCCAACACACAATTATAATGCTTGATCTTTTTTCTTATTACTTCTGTCAACTCCAGAGTTACAATGAACACTAGTGCATTTCCCCTGTGTGTGACCTTTGAACTATGTGTGACCTATGACCTCAGATTTGTTCTGTGCTCAGGTCAGCGGTCCTTTAGACCAAATTTGGTGGTCATAGGACGTTTCTACGCGAATTGACCTCTAGATGACCTTTGACCTTTTGGGTCACTCTGAAACCCTGCTAACAAAGGTCAGACTAGCCTACCCTACCTTCATGCCAACTATCAGCCCCATATGTCAAAGCATAACGAAACGCATAGCCGGACAGACAGACAGAGATCTCATTTTTAGTAGTAGGCCTATAGATTGAATAGTTTGGTTCTGTATGCAATCATATTGCTATTTTAAACCTGAATACAAGAGGAAGGTAACACTCATCAAATATGTTAAATCTTCTGTAATCTTGAATACGTTTGATTTTGTTCTAATCTATTCTCACAAATTTTATCACCAATTTAGTTATCATTATCGTAATGATGTTCAATTATACTTAACAGGTTTCTTTACATCACTGTGTGATGATCGAGTGCTTTCAAATCAATAAGCCCTATTAATATGACGCTCTTACTTTATATCCCATTCTGTGAAAAGTGGCACAATTGGTATCGCACCCAATCTCTTAGAATATTAGCCATATCTCTGGATTGCAACAAGCAAATCGGACGCTGTAAAGGGCAATTAAAAGCCAAGATGATGTAAATATTACGTCACTATTTTATTTTTTCACTTCCAACGAAGGCGCTTTTGCCTTGCAGCAATTGTTGTGGACCCCCTGTAGAACACCCTCCACTTCGTGACTTTTTAATTTGGAACCTGTTACAAATTTTATTGCAGTTTTCCGATAATTCATGGGAGTAGTTTTCATCTTCTTTATTTTGAAGTGACTTTCTTCTTCATAGGGTATATATTAATGATTATAAATAACTTGAACGCGATTTTTAGCAAAAGAAACCAAAAGAGTCACAAGAAATGGACCAATTGCCATCTGATATAGCGGCAGCCATATTCGACCTGGCGACCTCGAGAATGGCGAGCAAGAAGTACAGTGTCTTGTATCTCCGACACTTTGCTCTGCTCTACTCGTAAACTGTATGTTTCACAAACTTTATAGGTACAAGGTGTCCTTAACACTTAACACTTAAGTGACCAGGGGGCCGGGGTCCTATGGACCCCCAAAATTTGTTTTCGCTCTTTATACGCTTGGGATTTTTTCGCCGATTGTTTTGTAATTGTCCGACTTTTAAATGCGCTTCTTTTCATACCAAAAAAATAAAATCGGCCAAGCCGTTAATGAGTTAATTAGTGGGGGTTCCACGGACCCCCTTGGGCACTAACGGAGTCATCTGAGAATATTTTGAATCAAAGAACCAAAGCAATTTTTGTTGCTGATATATGTTCACACATTTTTAACCCTTTATGTGCTGAAAACAATTTATCATGGATGTTGCTAAACCGTTACTGTACAAACTCTATGAGAAAATGACGTGTATTTTGCAACACCCATAAAAATACAGGATTCGCTACAACTGCAGTTTTGTGTTACATATATGTAATTTGGGTTTTCTAGAGTAGATATCAACATAAAATAAGTTTTCAATAAATTTCATATAAGCGTAAGGCTCATTTGAATTTTCCGTCTTTTTACCCAATTTTCGCGTGTTTTGAAAAGAATGTTTTGCCCCTAATTTGCAGCCCAAATAGCAAATTCCAGTTTTTATTATTGTCTTATGACCCTTCACATGTGGTATAATTTTGTGCAAAAATTCCCTCGGGAAAGTGGTTTCCTTAGCCCTCCCTCCCCCGGGCACTAACGGGAGTGAAACCCCTTTGTCACTTAAGTGTTAAACGTTCTTAAGATGGAATGTTAAATTCAAAATGGAAATTAGCGTTGGGAAAATGTGTATCATTTGAATTCAGCGCTGCTTTGTTTGCCCGGTTTGTTTGAAGAAGTTTGGTTTTCCAAATTTTTCAGACATGCACTGATGCAGTGTGGGCTATTGCTTTAACATGGGATAATAAAACGTTCTTTTTGTCAGGAGAATTTTCTGAGATTTTCCCAAAAGTTAAGGTGGGGATTTAGTACTCGCACATGGGGTTATGCACGGCTCAATATTGCATTATTAAAATTAAATCCAGAATTGACCATACCTAAAATCCTACCTGAAATAAATAAATTTTAACAAAGATAGTCTAAATTTGTCAACCTATTTCTTCTGGCCATGCATTAAAGACTGTATTTTTTCAGCAGGTTACACTTCGTAATTATGCCTGTGCGAATGAGAATTATTCATTCAATCTCGTTTCATAATTAATGCCATTATCATTATGTCTGTAAATACAGTATAGATTACCTTGGAAAAAATTGGAAAGACGAACTGAAAAGGTAGAGGAGAAAATGGGGCTGCTAACAATTTCCCCGCGCACGGCCTCTTACACGAGATTAAAACCGTCTAGGCCATTCTTCACGGACAAAATGCTAATGATCAGTCGCTAAAAATATTTTATCAAATATCATAATATTGCTATTTAAGGCAAGTTACACATAGCGAACAAACGTGATCATATTGCATTTCGTGCTTTTAGTTGCGTTCTACAAACCGTGGCGCCAATTGCACAGACCAGGAAATTTATTCAGACTACTAGAGCAAAGCTTAAAATCGCATTTGGCACTTGAAATGGGGTTCCATGATGATTTTCAGTCCCTTCACCACCTTTAGTATCACAGGCTCTCGAATTGTATAAAAATATTGTTTTGTTAGTTTTTATGATGCTTGAAACTATATAGACTTCATCGTAAATTTATATTAACTATTAGTAAACGTTTGTGATTTTACAGAGTTGGTGCTGCTTTGTTGCATTTTCTTTGTCAAATGGCCATTTTTGTCGATTTTTTTAAAAAACCTGAAAGTACACTGACAAGCGTACAAATATACCCTTCATTTCAAAACTTTCAATAACATAAACAGATATTGTGAAATATGATTTTAGATTTTTTTTAAAAAAATCTGTAAAAAATCGGCAATTACTGGCAGTTCCAGTCATCGCCGGCGCCGTTAGCTGCGGGATATTGGGGAGGTTACGAAAAACCATAAACGTCTTTATACGCGAACGCAAAACGCCTAGCTATTGAAAATCTTGTCACTGGAGAGTGATTCTCGCCTATCCCGCAACGATCGACTTCTTGTACAACCAACTACTCCATGGTAAGATCAGCCCAGAGGTTATACACCACTAACCTGGCTGCCGTAAGGATCAAAAATCTTGGGTGGACTACTTTCTTGCATGGCATCAGGAAAAAGTGCTTTAAAATGTCTGAAAATGCACTAGTTATATTAAGAAAGTGATGAAATTTCATGATTGACATGGTAGACTGGTATGTTTTCTCAAACTAAGTGGCATTTGGACAGTGAATTTGAGTCAATTTACTCCGCGGTCATCAATTTCACATCGATTTGCAAATTACTAGCTTTGGCGACTATAGAGAATCTTGGGTTGCCGGTCTGACATCGGGCGAGTTTGGTGATTCGTAACTAAAAAAAATTCTGGTCATCATATGTTCAAAATTTTGTTATTTGGTGATTTTAGCTTGTACTATGGGGTGATATTGTTGTATTTCCTCTGTGAGAGTTTTAAATGTGAAAGCAACATGCTCAAAGTTGCCATTTAGACTACACTGCAAAAACTGGAGTGTTAACTTTAACACCATGGGTGTTGATTTTAACACCATCCTGGAGTTAATACGGGACCACACCCACTGGTGTTAGATTACACCATGTTAGTGTTATATTAACACCAATTTTGGTGTTACAATGTATGCTATGACACTGCTTGGTGTTAATTTTACACCACACATGGTGTTAATCTTTTTATAACACTATCGGGTTCAAATTGAACCTACTGGTGTAATTTAACACTCTCCTGGAGTCAATACGGGACCACGCCCTCTGGTGTTAATTAACACCAACTTTGGTGTTAACATTTGTTTGTAACATGTGATATTTTAGTAGAAAATGCTTGATTTTGTTATTTTGTGCTTCTATTATAACTGCTTGCCTCTAACAAATCATGAACAGAACACCAACATTCATAATTAAAATTATGCAGCAACATCGAGTGGTGTTAAATCCTAAATTTCATCACCAGAAACTAACACCAACAAGCTTGACACCGACTTGGTGTTAAAATTTTAACTCCCCAGTTTTTGCAGTGTACTGTGTATAAGGGAGTTAGTGGTGTGTAACCCAGAGACCACCACACAACACAGCAAAACTGGAAGCATGCGCACTATTTGACGGGAAGGTTTAACTTACCCATCTTATGTTAAAATAAATCTATACAATTCTTTTGAAAATATAAAAGTACTATTATGTCATAATATTGGTCCTTCTGATGATCATTTTTATAATATCAGCCTAAAGATGGCGGAACGTTCCTCAATGATAAAGACGCATCACAAAACACACAATTTTGTTCATATCACTTTCTTCATTTAAATATAGTGAAAAAAGTAGCATCTTTCTTTTTATCAAAAATATGACTTCTATAAACACGGCTATATTAGTCCTATTTACATGATTTACACAGCACGTCACACACATTTCCATTGCTATAGAAGAAGATATTGGGTATATACATTAAATATACTTATACATTGTTCTTGAACTCAGCAAATACAAAGGCGTGATTAAAACATTTTATACACATTCGAAAAAAATATTACAAAACTTTTTATGTCGGGTCCAAAAATGCTAACAAAACCCCACTTTAATCAATTGTTAAGAAAAAACCCAACAACACGTTTACAACTGTTTTAGTCAAACGTTTTAAGGAAACATCTTTCAAACCATTCCGAGACACGACAGCATTTAAATTAAAACATTTTGCAAAGTGTTTTCAAAATGGTTGTGTTTTACTGGATATAGATATGATGCGCACGATCAAAAGCAGATAAACAGTGTTCTTAAAGAGGAAAGGCAAGGTAAAGAAACTCCCATGTTCAGATGTATATAAGTTATTTAGATTATCATCCCTCTGCCAACTTGTGCCATTGTTAAACCGCATGTCTTACATGTTATTCACATCAGGAGAGATAAACACTGTAATATTGATAATACTGCAAAAGTAGTGGTGTATACCATTCTGATGCTTTTGACGTCCATAAGAAGCGAACACCATATTCAGATTTCATCTTTCTTTGTAATTTAACACTGTAGAATTGCATATAGAATTATCAATAGTACATGATATATCAATCATTTGCTTTTACTTATTCACCCAAAATTGTCGAATGAATAGGAAACAAAAGCAAACACCAAATGCCTGTACAGAAAACTAAAACATTATTCATTAACGTTTTGACTGGTATACCTCGTGAAATAAGAGCTCATGCGCCTTCTATTCAGGATTAGGTCCATTGGTCACAGTTTACACACTCTCTTAATTCCTTAGACTTATTTTTAAGTCTAACGAGACTGGAATTAGTGACAAAAACCTTTTTTGGACTTAAAAAATTTAAATCCGTGAAAAGGCTTACTTAAAATAAGTCCTTTGATTTGAAAATAAACCTTTAAATGAGTTAAAAACTGTTTATAAAATCATTTAAAGATTTATATTTGAATCTAAAGGAATTATTTTTAAATCCCAAAAGGTTTTGTCACTAATTCCAGTCACCTTAGACTTAAAAATAAATCTAAGGAATTAAGAGAGCAAAATGGCTCAAATTACACGCCAACTGGATCACTTTAAAAAACAAACAAACTTGAAACCACATGGCTAGGAACTGGACCAAAACCAATGTGGGGAAAGAACGCCAAACCAGCATTACGCCGGTTTGGTGGGGGTTTGTGATTTTATTTCCCCACATTTGTTTTGATCCTGCTCCTAGCCATAATAACATGTTGTTTCAAGTTGTTTTTTAAGTGATTCAGTTGGCGAGGAATTTGAGCAATTTCGTGTAAACTTTTACCAATGCGGGAAAGAACACCAAACTGGCGTTACTTACTAACATAGAACGCCTACTATTCGTACTATTCTAATTTCCGCTAGTACGCACTGAGTGTAAGAAAATCATACCCAGCTAGTAACATAAATTTTTTAAAGGCTGACTCAGAGATTTCCCGATGAAGGCGCACTCAATTTTCATACAAATCGTGTTTTTGCATATACATAATGCTTGTCCATATACTAATCACTGTGTGAAATAACTAAGCTCAAATCGAAGTCCTTCAAATAGAAAATCTCAACTTTGTTCTAAAATTCCGGATCCGGAAATTTGTTATACACGGTATCCTATGGCACTGTTATGCTATGCATAAATGTTTACTGCGTAAAAACGGAATGTCCGATTCATCTCTAACTTTGGAATTAAGCATTTTAGGCGACTATCTTTAGTTCTAGATGATTATTTTTAATTACTATACCAAAAAATTTATATGTAGAAATCTCTGAGTCAGCCTTTAAACACACCATCCCCCCCCGATCTCATACATGTTTTAGAAATGATAAGCGTTTTTTTAAAGCCACAATCAGTCATTTCTTTCCAAATTCAAAATGCCCATTTTGTCTCTAAATTGCTAGTAATAGGTCATATCAACACGTTATAATATTGTTCTTTGTGAAAAACAGACACTAAAGCATTTTAAACAAGTCTTGAAGATACCATTTAGTCGGCATTTAGTGCTGTTTTTAGACCTAAAAAGCCGGATCCCGACAAAGCATAAGAATCATCATTTCTTACGCTTAGCCACTTACAGGAGTCTTTAGTACAATAATTTCCAATACAACAGTGCAAAAAATGGACTTTGTTGAAAAATAGGGGGGCGCGATTTGTTTACATTTTGAAGAAATCGCTAATAGTGGCTTTAAGTATGTAGGCCATGAATGGGCTTCCGTAAATTCGTAATGCTATGGAGTTTCTTTCTCTCATGCTGTGAAATTAGATATATGGGCAGGCCCTGTTATAGCCAGGATTGTAAAGGAATGGGCAAATTTTATCAAAAGTGCACCTTTTCTGCATTTTTCTGGTATGAAACCTAAAAACCTTTTTTTCTTGTTTAGTATGCTTGCAAACTTGATTTTAGACCTTTTTTGTGGGAGTGGAACCTCTCGGCCCCTTTGGCTACGTCCCGTATTATTATATATTTACAAGAATGAAGTTCTTTAGAATACCATTGCAACATAATCAACGAGTCTTCAAAGAACGATTCACGTTCACAAGTTCAATCTAGGGTTTGCCGGCAATTGTGGTATTGTGTGCTAAAGTTCCGCGACTTCCGAAAGTAGTGCTACTAACGCCTAAGTTTTGTGCACATCATCACGTGAACCAATAGGTATTTTAAGAGTGTGTATTGTTTTCTTTTGTTTCTTTGTTGCTGCTGACGCTGTTTGTTTCTGTTTACTTTTTAACCATGAATACATTTGTTTTTATATTTTCTTAAGAGCACTATGGTAAATCAGTCGTCTTTTGCCACATCAAAACAGGAGAAAAGACTGGCCATAATATAGATTTCAGAAGATGGCAATCCTGACATGATAGTTTACTTGCACATGTTGCATGGCCTCCTGATCCAGTTTTGACTAAAAATTAAGGGTATACTAGTATCACCGGACTAGGATCATTATACGAAGATATCAAGGAGGAGTGAATAACATTGAGAAGAGACAACGACGCGGACAAATGTTTGGAGAAACGTTCTTTGTTGTGGCGTGATTTTCGGACTTTTGGCCGTTTGGCTTTCATTACACATGGTGCATGCATGATTTTCGTAATCTGAAGATTATAGATATCCTTAATTGTCAGTTATATATGAGAAGCAACTGATGAAAGATTTTATTAAGTGGTCTTAAAATATTAATTTGTCGCCCTTGAAACTTTGCCAATTGATGATAAGTCCAGCATGGCCATATGATACGATACCTTACCCTCTCTCTCAACTAAAAACAAAAACAAAAACAAAAACAAAAACAAAACACAAATATAAAATGTGTAAGTCCAGTTGACCAGTTATGATTTACCGAACTTGCCCTTTTTAGCCTTAATCGTCGTCATGACGAGTGATGACGAGGCACTGAATCTGCACCTGTCCATGAACACAAAATAACAAATACATGTTCATCATATCACCTGTCTTGTCCCAACTTTTGCTGTACATGATATTTATGGAATGTTGTCTACATATTAATCAGCCACGGATCCTGTGATTTGTTGTAGGTTGTCTACCAAAATGACACTATCAGAACTGAATCTTGCGCTATAAATACATTAACAAACTATATACTTCGCGCCGAAAATATAAATACTTCCTTATACAGTTTTAGGATTACGGTTGGCCTTTATAACACATGTATAAGGTTAATATCTCTTATACATGGACTCTGAGAGAAGGAGTGCTTGTATCACATCTCGCCGCCATTATTATTCCATACATACTTTCAAGTAGTGACTATGCCTGCCACTAGTGGCCAACAGGACTGACTGCTGCAGAGTGCCCGTGTTTCAGATTGGCGGCCATTTTTGGAGGTCAACCAATATACTCACCTGAATAAAATGGATTGTAGTACAGGTGCATGTCTGGTGGGTGCATATTAGCGTTTCTCTCTAAAGATGGCCGCTGCTGATTCAAAACACGGACACCATCTATTGGAATTCAGTCTGTCAATCTTTCAATTTAGTAGACAACATACGTCTACGAAAACCATAAGTATCTTCTTCATTCATGAGTTTTACCAAGTCAAAATATATGATTTCTCGTACTTCATTGATGCAACTCATGCACTTGAAATGAGAAAATCTTGGAACTCGTTGCCATGTGCTTCTGCATTGCGAGACATTTCAATAAGTTTGTCATCATATTAAATTTCCTTGCGTTCGAGACATAAGATGATATTTTTACTTTGGAAGCATTATACATGAAATATATGCATCGTGGACACGATACATAGTTGATTGCCGCATGAACATCAGTCTGCAAGTCTTCTAAAGGAAATTCAAATCTTCAGTGGCGTCATTGGTAGCGTCTAGGAGCTACAAGATTTACAAAGCCAGCAGTTTATACATAAAAATATATACTTCTTCCATGTTTCAAACTAGATTAGAAAGGGTACAAAATGTTGCTAAGTATTTGGTATCAAAATCTTTCACAGTCTTAACTGGGCATAGGCAACCGTATCTGGCCTGTTACTGCTTACTACATCAGGAGCTGGAATGCCTCCTTTCTCTAGTTCTAGATCGGCATACACGATACCATCTACGGTAGGAGGGCTTGAAATTGGCGCAAAATTAGTTTCTTTGTCCAAGTCATTTTTATTTTCAAGAAAACTGACTTGCCTCGGAACAAGATCTATTCTTTCATAGTTTGAAAAGTGCTTCTTCATTTTTCTTTTAGGTTTCTGTTCAGAGTCGTCTGTTCTTGGAAGAGTAGCCATTCTAGTCAATGTACTGCGGTCGGGACGTGGAGCATCTGGTAGCGGTGGAGCGTTGTTGCGTATCTTGTTTGGTTTGGCGTAGATAGGGAAATCATCTCTGTTCGGCGATTTGTCTTTTTTCTGACAAAGCTTCGTGCTGAACGGTATGATTTCAACCCCTATTTGTTTCAGCTTTGCTCTTAGAACCAAACAGGTGAGTACTAATACAATTGCAAGAAGTAAGAGGGTTCCTATGACAGATCCAATCAGTGCACCGGTGTGGCCCGTGATCGAAATCCGTCCCTTTGGCTGTATCGGATGCAGGTGCATGTTAGGGTGAGCAGTCGGTACAAGAGTGATCCCTGCTGAACCGACCCCTCTCGCAACTGTTACAGGTGGTGAGTGCACATTCAGTCTTGCACTAGCCCGCCCCTTCAAACCAGACTCGATTGAAACTTCACAGATAATCAAAGAACCGTGTTCCCATCGGCGGACGTTAGTTATGCTTAATGTTCTATTGGTTTTGTCCACTGAATATCGTGGGATTCTGTCTTCACTTACTGGGGCGTAGTTGACCAGCCATTGGTAACTGGTCACGGTTGGTATTCCATATCCAAAACACTCAAACGATGCCGTTTCTCCCGCTCGCACCTCTTGTTCCATAGGCTTAATTTCTGCTCTAGGTGGGATATTTAGCACCATAACGGTACAGCTTCGGGGGTATTCCAAAGCTGAAGAAGAAGCGAAACAAGTATACGGCACACCGTTGTCCTCTTCATAAACAACCCTCTGGAGGTCATTAGCATGTGGAACTGTCCGTGAAATGATGACTCCGTGGCGTTTCCATGTTAACCTTGCTGGAGGATCTCCACCAACAGAGGAGCAAGTCAACTTAGTAAGTTCTCCTGGTTGATTTATCGCTGGAGCTGGAGTCACATCACACACTGGATAATCCTGGGGTGGTGGAACAATCACCTTTAGAGACGCCGCACGAAACTCGACTCCACTTAAACACCTATATTCTCCTTCATCTGAACGCTGAACATTTCGTATAGTCAGGTAGTATTCTCCTTTGCTTTCGCGGTTTCCAATAATAGAATAACGATCCTCTAAAGTTAGAATATTTTCATCGTTGCTCAGTACCTGGTTCGATTCCACATGAAACCAGGACACTACCTCGTTATTAGCCTGTGATTTGACGGCACATTGAAGCACGGCAGTCTTTCCAACTGCCATAGTTGTATCCGTTGGTCCGTAGCGGAAGACAAGAGCGCAACATAACAGTGTGGTGTAGAAGAAAATACCTATCTGGTAAAGACGTGAACAAGCCATTTTATAGTTCAGATGGTCACCATAATCACGAAATAAAGTCAGTGGAAAACAAATAACGAAATGCAGAAGACATGAGAATCGTGATCTTTTAGCCCTTTTTTGAAAGAATCACAACTGTTTTACTTAAGTTCTAACAAACTCGAACGCTTACTTGTAATCGGTGTTGTGACTGACTCGTTACATGTGTATTTTGGTTGAACTCGCGTTGCCAGATTTATGCATTTAAAAGTTTACGCAGACTTTAGAATGGTTAATTCTATAGGGTTTCCTTGTGCACAATGAATCATGATAGAGCCCAATTTGGGGCACTATTCTGAACGTTAGCAACGCATCTGCGTGATGCTATTTTGCGTCACATCCGATTCTGGAAAACCTCATGTAAGAAAGATTTAAGCTCTATCATAGACTCTCTCAGCATAGGGGCACACATAAGCTCAAATACATGTACAAAGAAAAACTGTCCCGGGTAAATGTATGTTGGGCCCGCAATTAGGGATTTTTTCTTGCGTTTTTGGTTTCACAGGGACCCGGGACACTTTGTTGTGATCCAAAATTCTATGCTGGTCATCCAATTAACGTCTTTGATCTCTAAATCACAACTTCAATATTTCAAAAGTTCCATTTCTTGTTCATAATCACGAACAACATTCTACAGGATATGTACTAAATCAGCTGACGCTCCTTGGAGAAATAATGTTCAACACACCAACGAAATGACATAGCACTCTACTCTCACAGAATCTGACATCTTATTCTAAAACCAAATACACTAAGCGTTATGATAATTTATCACAACAAGACTGAAGGAAACCGTGCATAGTGTGCAAAAACCTTTGAATAGTTCCTCACGGGTATTACGATAACAACAAACACGCAAGTATTTTTTTCGAGGGCCTTTTTTTTAAAGTAAAAATAACAACAACTATCCATCACATGACGTTAAACGGAAATGCCCAAAGTCGAAATTGTCATGAAACTGTTAAACTGTTACAAATATGTCTCATGCTTTTAAAACTCTTTGACCGTGGAGATGGTTTACTGGAATTGATCAATTCCGTCCGGCGAAAAGGGACTTGTTATAAGTTTTGCGGGTGAAATGATAAGTCGTTTCGCGTTCCACTTGCATTTCTTGCTGCGCAAAAGCTTTCTAATGAATAAAATGCATTTCAGTTAAGTTTTGATACCGATCTTTGATTTAATTGAGACAAATTGAGACAGATCTCCAGGACCTGAGGACGTTAGAGTAGGCACTAAGCATGTTTATGATACATTTTTGTAATCTTTAAATTAGTAAGATATGAAAACGTAAAACAACAAGATTTCAATGTTTTTGAAAAGAAAAATCTAATGACTAATGATGATGAATAAGTTTTCAACATATGATAAACGTGGAGTGGAAAATGAGTGTGGGGCACTTATGTACAATGGGACGCACCGAGTGTCGGTCAAAAACTCTATTTTAACCCGCTCTCACCTACAGAACTCCATTACTCACCGTGACCCCCCATTTTCTGTTCTCACCAATAGATCGTAGATAACAGTAAATTGAAAAAAAAATACTTAAAAAAATAATCTAAATTCTGGTTTTAAAAGGGCAATTTTGATCTTATGGTGAAACAACTGAAAGACGCCCAACTTTTTAATCTGTCACCAAAAGACCTTAATATTACCGCGTGTGCTGTCACCGATACCCCCATTTCGAAGTTCAGGTCAAGTTCATGATACGCCCCCTCCCGAGTTGAACATCCTTTTGAACACCTACATGGTACGTAACTTAACCCTTTCGATCTTTCCATCACGGATTGGAGAGCATATCGCATGAAAAGTCCTAAAACCTATAGAAATCTTTATACTAAATATTGTTTTAATTCCTTAGTACCACCAGTAACCTTAGTTATTTGTCTCCATTAACTTTACATGCTGCACTCTAAATTTTGCAACGGATAATGTAGTTGTGTACAATGGTGCAACCATTTGTTGAACTCTACTGTACTAATGCTATGTAGCCAAAAGAAATTTGAATAAATCCATTTATGTAGACTTTGAATAAGTCATAGTATGTTTTATAAAATGGGATGGTGCCACTGGGGGTTGCCAACTGAAGGCACATACTTTTCATTTCTCATTATACAGATACAAATCAATTCTGTATGCGTTGCATGTGCTTGTATTTTCGGGAAACTATGTCAGTATTAGTGACACTAAAAATGTTTGTCAGTCCCAAAACTACAAACACATTATTTGTATAAAGAGCTAAAATCGTTTGCTAACAATTTAGGAGAGTTTTCCAGTAATGCAGTTTTCACCTATGGTCATTTTATGGGATATATAATGTCATATAAGCACTTTTTGTAAACAGGTCTATTCAAAGTTCTTTCGTCTACATAGTATCATTACCGCAGTAAAACGAATGGGTCAACCACTTGTATACATACCTTAGTACATTGTCCGTTGCAAAAGTGTGTGTAACTTCGTTAATGTGACCATCATTTCCGTACCTCGTGAATAAGCAAAAAAGTAGACCATGTCTAACATTGTCCAAAGTGACCGCAATTTCGACAGCAGATTTCAACACCTCCATAGGATACTTTGCATAGACTCCTGGTTTACGCCCGATTTAGAAGATAACGGCTAACTCATAATTGAGGTAGTTATGGATTATGTATATAATTTCCCGTTATAACGGACACTAAACAGTGCTAAGAGGGTCACTGTGTTATTAAATATTTTAATTAATGATCCTTAACGACATACTATAACTTCCTTAGCAAATCAGTAGCATACACCGTTAACACACGCACACGCCCGGGAAAATAAATATTATACAAACCTATATAGTTTTTCCATTGCACTTTTGACGTTTATAATAATGCAGCTTGGGGGAAACTGTACAAAAGGAATTAATGTAATTATGGAGTAAACGGATGCGGTGGTTCACCAGAAGTCCTGTGTTATAATAGCATGCGAATCAAAGCCCGAGTTGAAGGAGGCAATAAGCGAGGAATTCAGTATGAACAAGATGAAGTAATCTCAAATTTGAGAGCTGGGGGAATTGGGCATATGCCTAACTATTAGTCTTACTATCGCTGAATGCAGTCACGTGCAGGAGTAATTGCGATATATTTCTACCCGTTTGGGATAATTTATTAAAACCTTGGGTAGAAGTTTAACCAACCCTCAAGTGCTGCAGCAAACACCCAATTGCGTGGTAAAAGTTTACCTAAGCTGGGCATTGCTTATTTATTTGGGGCTGTATTAATTCCCAACTTTGATAAACTTGTTGCCAAGGGCAATTGGGTGGTTGATATAGTGCCAAGGGTTGGGTAAAATTTACCCATCGTTTTGTCCCGGGGGGGGGGCACTTCTATTCAAAGGTGGATATGATGCGCGAACAAGAAAACGCGTAAAAAGGGTCCCTTTTATCAACCGACGAAGTACGCGCGTACATTGATTAGGGTGTCAAAAACAGCAAAATATGGAAAAAGGGTATTATGCTTAACCCTGAAATTGTGATGTACGTGTTTAGGGTATGTAATACTAACATTAAGGCTTAAGCAGACACCCAAATAATCAAAAATAATGTAAAGCAAGATAATAAAGGGTATAGGCCTATATTAGGTCTAACGACACATGCATTGCTTACTTGTTTAGGGTAGCAAAACAGACAAAAATACTTGTTTAGGGTGTGTTTTATAGTCGGTGGAAATACTTGTTTAGGGTGCATTTCGTAAGCCCATGTTCACGCATCATATCAAGTGGCCCCACGGGGTTTTATCAGTCTATGACTAGGTTGGGTGTTACTAGCGAAAGTCGAACTCGCCATTACCCAAATGCCACCCATACCTAAAAGAGTAATACTGCTCTCTTTTAGCCATTCACTTTAATGCTGGGGGGGGGTTTTTTTTTTTTTTTTTTTTGGGGGGGGGGGGGGAGTCTCGAGCCTCCAAAAGCTAAAGGGAACGCCAATGGAGTTCAATTCAGTGGTCTGAGTTCAAAGTTAATTTATCGTTGTCATCGACCATGCCTATTAAAGTGGCACTTCGTGATCCATAGTCTCACCATCGACTTATATACCTCAAACAAGTTGAGATTTTTGTATCATCTGAACCACTGGCCAAGCTAGTGTTGTATGTGCCTATGAGGTGCAAATTCGTTTTTTTTTTTTTTTTTTTTTGTAGAATTGAAAGAAAAGGAAGAAAACGGCAGTGTTCCAAGATACGATTCTCCATTCAATTACGTGTTGTAGTAAGTGTCCGTTCGGACAGTAATGACTAAAATCTCCGATTCTGTCCTTATTAAATTGCTTCTGGTCTTATCATTTGCAGGGTATGTTAGGATACCTGTACTTGTTACGTACATGCTAAAATCTGATTTTTGATGATTTTTTCGATTTGCCGATTTAGCAAATCACTGATAGTGTCTTTAAAGTGGCACTTCGTGATCCATAGTCTCACCATCGACTTATATACCTCAAACAAGTTGAGATTTTTGTATCATCTGAACCACTGGCCAAGCTAGTGTTGTATGTGCCTATGAGGTGCAAATTCGATTGTCTCTGCAAGAAATTCGCAATTTGCAGAAATTACAGCACAACGGCCTATTGGCCATTGTGATACAAACATTTGCTCATATAACTAAAACGCAAGATCTGAATCAAATGCAGTTTTCGGAATAACATTTCTCAATCAATGATATCTAATGAACCATAAATAAAACAGGATGAGGGCTAGGATCCTGAAATGTTCCTTTAAGGCACGAATGTACCTAATTTGACTCATTATGTTCGCGAGGGACAATGTAATATGTAGTTCATTTTGACAGTTACCATGGTTACGGGAATCAGTCTTTTAATCGAGGGAGTTAAACTTGTCAACAAAGAGGTGCAGTACATGCATGACTGTAAATGGTATTAAAGGCAAAGTGAACTTGCTATGATCAAAATAGACTTGTCATAATTAGCGTGCATAGAACACTGAGAAAAGTTCGTTCCTAAAATTTCAGTTGACTCCGAGCTTGCGTTTTGGTATAAGCAAATGTTTGGATCAGAATTTGCAGCACAGTCCCATAGGCTACTGTACTACATGTTCTGCTGTCCGTTTACCATGTTTACGGACAAAGAATACAAACTTTCGAATATTTTGTAGTGGCGATCGAAGTTGCACGTCATATTGGACACACAATACGTTGGCCTACAATACTACGGCTAGCGGTTCAGAACCCTCAACTTGTTTGAGGTAAGTCTGCGAATCACGAAATTTCTCTTTAGGAAACTCAAAAACTAAAATGTTGTCAATGTCAAATTATTTCATAGGGTTTCGCCCCAAACTTGGACTTTAATGGTCTTTTCCCTTGTGTCATTTTTTGCATAATTAATTTATATAATATTTCGAAGAAAATAACATACTACTTTATACTTTTATGCCATAATATCGTTCAAAAATATTATACACTCGGGTTTAGTAAAGTTTATTCTTTTCCAACGGTCATAATAATTTTGCACAAAATGAAACACCTGTTGTCCTTGTTCTTGTAAAACACTTGTTTTACTGTTATACTGTAATTTTTTTAATCATCAACATATGAACTGCTTTAAAAACTTAAATGGTTCAGCCGTTCCTGAAACCCCCTTAAATCTCCGGATTGTCAAAATATCTGACAACCCCTTATGATTCACCAATCTCTTCCGGTAGCAAGAGTTGGTACATCTCTTGCTCGCTGCCTGATTTCCACTAGCTGTTAGCCGACCTAGGTTAAATCAGCTACAGACGTTACATATTTTTACATAAAATATATTCAGCAAAATGTTGGTATTGGTCAGGTTAATTAGTTTGATGTATCATAATGTAATTTAATGGTACGCGTAATGTAATGTAATACAATATAATGTATTGTAATATTATATTATCATATATAAGGATATGAAATGCAATGTACAGGTGTAATGAGTGCAATGATTACTATCTTATCGTAATGTAATGCAATATAATGTATTGTAATATTATGTTATATGTAATGTAAGGTTATGTAATGCAATGCAATATTATGTTATCATACGTAATGTAATATTGCCCCCAGACAGAAATAAAACAAAGAACATGTTATCATTTTAGGTGCTTATCTGCCAGTAGGAAATTTATTGCCTCCTTAGAAAACTATCACACAAATCTCATTGATAATAAGATATTAATCAACTTAGTTCCCATCAAAATTACATACAACGTAATAGCTCATAATAGCTCTTTGCCAAGCAAGAATACCTGTCAAAGTTACATTATAGTTCGACACTACATGAAGCAAATTGAAACCTCTATGCCCAACTTCGCCAAGCAAGGATACCTGTCAAAGTTAACCAATACATTTTAGCTCATGACATGAAGTAAAGTGTTGCCTCTATGTCCCCATTTGCCAAGCAAGGATACATGTCAAAGTTACATAACTCGTGACATGAAGTAAAGTGTACCTCTACGGCCCCATTTGCCAAGCAAGGATACCTGACCAAGTTTACATAATAATTCATGACACGAAGTAAACTAGGCCTATATACTTCTATGACCTAACTCATCCATGATAAATGAATGAATGACTGTAACTGATATAAATATCTTGTTGCACCTAAGGAATTGGCATGTGTCTTGTATGCAGCTAAAGATAAAATCCAACTTAAGATTAATAAGACACTCTCAAAACTGCCACTCTTAAAATTAACTTCCAACAATTATGACTAATTTAGTGTAAAAATTGCCTGAAAATCACCAAAAAGTATAAAACTCCGCCCAACGAATGCGTGAAACAGGAACCTGTCCTGCAAAACTTAAAATTGCGTCAACAATGAAAGGTAAATGTTCAAATATAATACCAAACATCAAAATTTGAAAATTGTAATTACAAACGATGAAATGCCCAGAAAAAAGAAAATATAAATGAAATAGATGCAATACATAGTGTACTCATATTAGCTCATCCCAACTACCTGTTCAAGAAAGTGCATAACTCGCGAGGAATTAAAATGCTTGTAGAGCAAACACTTAAAAAATTGGGTGTGGCGGGTGGGTTACAAAAAACCCGTCCTACATCAAACTAGGCAGATTGGGTAGTGAGACAAAAATGATCTCCTACCTCGGAAACATAATGAGAGCTAGCGATCTTATTGGATGAAATGGACTAAGCCACATCAAAAGAAACAGGATCCCATCCATTGGATTAGTGAAACATAAGAATCACGAAGATTGGATAGAGGAAAACAACAAGATGAACTATAGCAACCGAAGTTGGGATGGACCATATTTCTGCATGGGCCAAATGTCGGTTATTTATATAGACAAGCTATATAACCGTTTTTATGTAATACAATGAAATATAATATTATGTTATCATATGTTACGTAGTGTTATGCAATTGCAACGCAATACATTGAACGTTATGCAATATGTTATCATGTAATGTTATGCAATGTATCAATGTAATGTTATCATATGTAAATTAATGCAATGTTATGCAACGCAATGCACTGCAATGCAACGCAATGCAACGCAGTGCACTGCAATGCAACGCAGTGCACTGCAATGCAACGCAGTGCACTGCACTGCAACGCAATGCACTACAATGCAACGCAATGCACTGCACTGCACCACAATGTTCTGCAACATGTTCTGCAATGTTACGCAATGTATTACAATGTAATTTTGTCTGTTAATGTAATGCTATGCAATGCAATATGATATAATGTAATGTTATATTTTGTAATACAACGTTATGTAATGTAATTTAATCTAACTCTGAGGCACCTGAAAATTACTATTCGGTCGCGATGGTCTCACCTCGAAATTGTAAATAGTAAAAGGACGATTCGTGTACACACTCGGAACAATAACCTTGATACTTGGAGTGTAATTTCGCAACTGAATTGTAATTTAGAAAATGCATGTATGTACGATGGCTTAAGAGCTACGAATAATTATATATTACTTGGACACATAAATATACCCTGAATTGAATATCGCCATAGTAGACAAAACATGCGTTTAATTGATGATGATGTAGGTACCATCTTATTCATTGGCTTCAAAGCTTTGATGCTGGGATTTTTATCAATTAAAAACATTTTTAAGATAATAATTGTTTAATAAAACACTGGTTTCGGTGAACAAAATGGTTTGAGCATTGTATTTTTAAAGCAATTGCATGCTTTTCAAAGAGTACAATAGGTTCACATGGTGTCAATGCCCTGGGTTGACAGGTAATTATTCTCTAATAAGTCGAAATGATTTTAGTAAGGGTTAATTTTATTATGTTTGAACATTTGTCTTAGCCACACTCTATCTTTAATAGTTGTTTAAATGAATGGATGGTTGCCTATACCCGCTTACCATAAATAGATGCGTAAGACAAGGATGTTCACTATCTACACTTTGATTTATCATTTGAAATACTTTCTAGCTAATATCAAAGCTGATAATAGGGACAGAAATCAAAGGGACAGAATAGGCGACCAATTGCGGGTCCTGCTGAGCAATCTACTTAAAGGTGCAACGAGAGATTTTGAAACATCCAAATATTGTGTCATAATAGTAATTTCATATAGATTAGACACTCAATAGATTTCTTACCATGTATTTTGCTACAGAACTGTGTTAAAACAGAGAAAAAAAGCGATTTTGATTTGCTTATATTTCAATATAAAAATTTTGTATTTGCTCCTATACGAAATTAGAAATTCAAAATATTTGTACCAAAGAAACATTTCTCAGCTTAATCCTGTCATATGGGGATATTTTTGATGGAAAACTTTACATCAGGGCAATAATCAGTACTTACGATTTTTTAGGGACACCTGATATGTGAAATTCTCGTTGCACCTTTTAAGTTTGAGCATAATATGATATGCAAATGTTAGAAATGTTTATGTCGGCCTTTCGACTCGCGAACATTATAGTTAACGATTATTTTTATTCGGCCTTGGCATGGATTCCAAGCAAACTTTGACTTGGCCATGAAGGGTTTCTTTTTTTGCACCGAATATGATTTATCTCACTAATGTTGAGCCAAAATTGTATTTAAGTGTTAATGAATAAAACAAAAGTGTAATTAACATATATTGCGAACTTGACATATTTTAATACAACTGCCACTTCCTTGGAAACAGGAACAGGGGTTGGGTTTGATCTTGTGCCCAAATCATGAATTTTCTTTTTTCTAGAGAAAATATTCTAATTACTCATCACCATGTGAGTGCAACAAGGTCATAAGTGCAATACCCTGTATTAGGACAACCCTCACTTTATATTTACATGAGTAAGTGGCTCTTGAAATGGTACTTCAGGCGACTGTGTCGCCTGAAGTACCATTTCAAGAGCCACTGACCAAAGACTTTGCATAATAGTATGTTTGACGGGAGTTTCTGACAAATGGCAGCTATTGCACTTACTACCTTGTTGCATTCACATGACGAAATGACTAATTAATGAACGCGAGCACACAATCAGCTAGCTGTTTAGAAAAACGTAAACATGAATTGGTCCAATGCCTACACTGTGACACAATACGAAAATATATAGCTCTTTTTCTGAAAATCGGTTTGCTCTATTTTTGAAGACATAGCAAACTTTAAACGTTTATCTTCACTTAACAACTGCCAGATATTTTCACGCATGGCGCGATACAATAAGGGGTGGATATTTTTAGTAAGTAGGTTGCCCTAATTTTGAAGAAGTAGTCGATTATCAACAGCTGCAGATTTGAGTGCAACGAGGAATGGATACTTCTTAGAAAAATAAGTTGTTTTGATTTTCAAGAACTTCTCCGTTTCTAGAAAGTTTTAGGATGTTCCTTCGGGTGTAATGAACCCATTTCCTTAAAAGAGTCTTTTCCAGTTTTTTCTAAATATAAGCTCCTGTATAAACTCCCACATGTGCCTTTGTAAGCTTGGTATTTAAAGGGATGTTTCCTTTAAAATAATGGTGCATGGTATTCATATTGTTAGTTTTATCTATATACTCTAAATATAAAAAAGTTCGGTTTCGACTTTCTTCGTCTCCCATACAGAACGTTTTTGCAACGTGGTTCTAAAAAGAACAAAAAAGTTATGTTCACTGCATAAATTAAAGGTGGAACAAGATATTGTAGTTATTTCATATATATATAGATATAACCCCTACAGAAGTGCTTTGAAAGTGAAAACAAAAAGCAATTTTCATTTGCTTAATTCCAATATTAAACATAGGCTGAATTTAGCATTTGCTCTTATAGTCAATTAGAATTGACACACTTTTTGTATCAAAGAAATCATTTACAACTTAGTCCTTTCACATGGATGGGAATATTTTGATAGAAAGCTTTACAATCGTGGGAAAAATCAGAATTATCACGTTTTTAGGGACAACCTTTATGTGAAATCTCTCGTTGTCAGTCTTGACTATCATGTCTTTATAGAGACATCTTCAACAATAAAAAACAACCATCCACAACATGTCCCTGAATGAAGAAATTAACTAATACACATACGTAAATTTAGACTTGTCCTCTTGAGAGTCAAGTCTTGCCTCAAAGTCCAAAACGTAGGACATGTCCCATAAAGTACGAGTAAAAAGAACGAAAAATATGTTAGCTCTAAAGAATGTTTATTTCTTGAGGAACCATTTACGCGTTATTCATTTTTCCTTTAGGGGAGCCTCATATCATATAATCTCATAACATATTCGTAGGACCCTCTATTTGTTATAAACAAACCGATAAAATCTCTTATAGTTTTATACAATTCCTATTGATGACTCTGCTATTTAAAAGGATTAGTTGAACTAAAACAAACAACAACAACATCAATATGTATTTAAGGTGTTGAGTTAGGATCCATAATATAAATTTACTGATACTTTAGTCTATTTTGAACCATAACTAAACTTTAATAGGACTTACATAATTAAGTGTTATTTGTTTTAATTCATTGAAGAATTGTCAACACTCTTACCAAGAATTCGCAAAATTAAGGGTGTTACAAAAACGTGTCTAGGGGTTTAAGGTGGAAACATTTTCTTGTAACTTTTAAATGTTAATGTTTTTAAGGTGTATTCTTTGTTTAATTCACATTCTGACAAACCTAAACGGTTTGTGTTAGCTGCGATATTAAAAGTAAACAAGATTTTTGTCTTCTGTATGTGATTCCATTGGATTATTACGCCTTACTTTCATGAGCACATGAAGTATATACATGCTTTTGTATTTTGGAGGGAGCGTTGAGTCTCATCGGTTTTGTGAATAGTCAACAAGTGGTCGACAAATAGCTATGCTTTATTGTGCTCAGTTTCAACGAAAATATCACAGATATGAATGGGTCTTGTGGTTTTTCTCAGACAAATCTTTGGAACCATTTTTAATTACCTAGGTTATGTTGAAATATTATTTTTTAAGGGAGGAAATACTGAGTGGCTGAGAACTACTACCGTATTTAAGAGACACCTGGCCTTTCCTGAACGCTGTATTTTTTTACTTCAGCTGGAAGCATTCTCAACATCTACAAAAGAATACCCGTCCCCTTAAGCCAGAACTGGCTATTCAATTTTGGGGACTGTTTCGTACCTTCCATTTGCTCAAACGAATCAGAGTGTGAGGCCTATATATCAACTTTGAAAAAGTATATGTAACATGAAACTGGAAGATACTATTTATTCCAGATTTTCAACATGTTCAAACACTGGATATACTTGATTTTCTTATATTTTAGCTATGAAGCAAACTTTAAATTCGCCTATCTCAAAATTCCATATTTGGACATAGCCAGTTCTGGCTCTAAGGGGACGACCTATTGGTAAAGAGTGAAAGGGAAGTACCTGAACCTCTACCTCACAATTCACCCAAAACCTGAGGTTTTGCAATGTATTTTTTCTCATTTCATCTGCAAAATATTTCAGTCGACTTCTTTCCCATTGGGCCATCACAGATGAAATCCACAGCTCCCTGTACCCGGAATTCTATCGGTTATTGATTGTTGCCGTCATATGGGGTACTGATTTATCTGCAATAACCAATGGGTCTATCACAGATAAAGCATACCACTATGAAGACACCGCTGGAATTCTATTGGTTATTAATCGTTGCCTCCATAAGGGGTAATGGATTGATCTGCAATAGCCCATTTTGATGCTACAATCTAAAATACGGATTGTTTGAGGTTAACGGAAATTGTACAATGATCTATGGACTATTGAAATACACGCAAGGTTTTAGCAGTCAGAATATCCATTGATTAAATTTCACCGATCAGTAATCAAGAGCTTTAATATGGCAGCAAATACAATAAAGTGTCTGATACTTACGTACTATTGGCCGAAGAGTATAACATCCTGGTGTCTATCCTTAAGTTTATTCGCCAAGATATCAATAGAGACCACTTATTTTTTTCAGGAATAAGATAATAAAAACATTGTGGTTTAAATACTAATTAAAATGGGATGGCACGGGACTTCAATGAAGTATTTAATACTTAAAAGTTATAATGTTGGTGTATAACCCTATAACCCAATCAGACCAGTTTAAAAATCATTAAGTCATCTGAGCTATTGGTATAGGTCAGATGACATCCAACATGGCCCTAAATATTCCTATTAAATGCATTTTGCGTTTTCTGTAGAATGTAGGGCTCAAAACAGCCCCGTAAGAACAACTAAAGCAGCATTGAGTCGTCAGGTGATCAATTATTTCAAAATGGAAGCCAACTAAGAAAAAATAATCTTTAGACTAAATGAGTTATGGCTTTTGGGCATTTGAACGGCCATATTGGATGTCATCTTACATGTATCGATTACTGTGATTACATATAGTATTTTAACCCGTCTTTCTGGATAATAGAGATGTACACAAACATTACAAATCCAGATAGATGAATTAATTGATATTAGACACTAACATGCTCACATTGAATAATTTGTATTAGGCAATGTACGGTTGGACATGCTCACACTTAATAATGCCATGTCCATAAAATTTTTAACAACAATTGTACGGACTACCTTAAGACAATTTTCAAAAACTCTCTGGTGTTCATGGATACAGCACAAGGGGCAGTGCTTACAATTTTTGGTACCCAAAGTTAAAAGTCTGGCTGAATCCAGCTTTTATTTCAGTGCAATAAGGGAGTGGAATCTTTTAACAGGTCAGATCAAAAATATAAAATAATTGGTTCAAATGGGCAATAAGAAGGCTCTTCCAATGAGGTCCAATTTTCAAATGAATGTTCATGCAATGTATCCATTTTTCCTCATCTTTTTGGTTTGTTTTCATTCTAATTCTTTTTCTTCGTGGTTTTGCCATTTTGCTTCAATCTGATGCTTTCTCTGAAGGACCTCAGGGAAATAAGCCTGAATAGCTTTTGAGTAATCCTGGGTTAATCAGTTTTATGTAATGTATATTTACTTATTGTATAGTTAATATGTTACTTATCTCGTTTTTATTCTGATGTAATATGTCCATTTTTCCAAAATTGAAGAACCATATCCAATTTTTCTTTTTAAAAACACATAAAATTTCCAATCAATCAATCATAAATTAATAATTGTATTAGGCCTTATGTAAGATTCTGCAACACATTTGTAGGTCTTTTCCATTAAACTTAAGAATTTAATCAGATCAAATCATTCAACAACCTGAAAATACTACTAAACTAATGCGATGCAATAATATGCACGCGAAAGGCTGCACGATTTGTAACAGGAGAAATTAATATACACAAATTACCGGTAAATGTCCAGGTGAATAAAATCAAAATGCGAAATAACATTGAGGACAGTAAGATATGTTAAGTGCACTTCAAAGTAAATAATCGTTAATACCTAGCGCATGGAACACCGTTAAGTTTACAGTAACACTAAAAGTTGACCAACAATCTCTCAACG